>JASKGM010052043.1:0-19732 GCA_034509205.1 Ceratonia siliqua
AACGAGCCCAATGGATCAAACCAGAAGAGGAACTTCTCACAAAAGAAGAAGGAGCCTGAAGTCGGTTATGTGCAGGAAAAGCGCCAGGATTATCAAAATGACTCTCGCCTCTATTACCAAAATAAGGGACAAGGATACCAATCTAATTACAACCAAATATAGACATCCGGGTAAGGATGAAACAATTTCCAGCAAACAAGCGGCCCCTAAACTCAAAACCATTCCCGGACTTCTAAATATCCAACACGGATCTGTACAAAAAGCTATTTGATGAGTGATTCATCAGCCCAGTGCCCACTGAACTAATTCAAGCCCCTTACCCAGCGTGGTACAAACCAAACGAACAATGTATATACCACTATGGTGTAGCTAGGCACTCAATAGAAAACTGTCAGACCTTTCAAAGACATGTCATAAAGTTAATCAAAATCGGGGCCTTGAAGATGAACTATATAAACCCAATATCAACACCAACCCTCTTCCTAATCATCTAGACAATAATCAAGTTGGTGTTATCTCAGAAGGACAAGGGTCCATAAAAAAGGTCTCAGAGATAAAAATGACTAAGCTTCAAATATTTGAGAATCTACTTGCATCAGGGTTCGATGTAGGGAAACCGAATGAGATAAATTCAAATAAGGAGTACTTTGACCAAAGCGCTTATTGTATCTATCACCAATCAGCCCAAGGGCATGATATAGAGCACTGTAAGGCGTTCCAGCATGCCTTACGGAGATAGATCACCTTGATAGCTATACAACTCTCAAGGAAGGAACAGATACCAGAGGTTACAGTGATTAGCAGGGAAGGGTTTTTTCCCAAACCTATGATCCTCACAGCCCGACAAACACCACTCGCAAATATAGTACCAACGCCGATCATGATAATCAGTACACCGGCACCGTTCCTTTACGCTAATGATAAAGCGGTCCCTTGGGTGTACAACCCAACAGTGACCATTCAAAATCCTATAACAACTTTAGACTTACCAATGGATCAAGAGAACACTAGCGCTAACAACTTGGCTATGGGAAGCATAACCCAAAGTGAAGGAGTTTATGCCCCAGAAGCTTCAGAAATAAAAAATAAGGGAAAATAGGTGGTAGTAGAAGTCACACCAAAGCCAAATTCTAACCATGAGGATGAATTCCTCAAAATCATGAGGCAAAGTGAATATGGCATAGTGGAACAGTTAGGGAAGACGTAAGCCAAGATTTCATTCTTGTCGCTGATCCTTGGCTCAGAGATACACAGGAAAGCATTACAAAAAATATTGAACCAAGTATACATCAGTCCCACTGTCACCCCAAAAAAATTTGAAGAATTGGTGAACTACGTGAAGGTGTCCAACATGATTATCTTTTTGGAGGAGGACTTAAGTACATCAGGGAGCAGCCATAATAGGGCCCTTCACATCACTGTAAAATGCAAAGGGTGTATTGTTTCGAATGTGTCAATAGATAATGGCTCATCGTTAAATGTGCTGCCATACTCTACATTATTGCAACTGCCAGTTGATGTCGAAAGCATACAGGTTAATGATCTCGTAGTACGGGCTTTCGATGGCACTAAAAGAGAAGTTAAAAGCCACATCCTGAATTTGGAGATCGGTCCTAGTACCTTTCGAACAGTATGTCAGGTAATGGACATTGAGCCTTCGTATATGCTGCTATTGGGAAGACCCTAGATTCATGCAGCAGGGGTTGTGCCGTCATCCTGGCACCAAAGGCTCAAGTTCATTAATGGAAGAAGGATTGTAACCATTCGGAGTGAGAAAGAGATGCTGATTTCCAAACCATCATCAGTGCCTTACGAGGAAGCCATTGACCAGAATTTGGAGAATTCCTTCCAAGCCTTGGAAATTTCCAAGAAAGTGAGCATGAATGAGCAGCCCATTCAATCCAGGATTATGGTGAAAGAAATCATGACAAAAAGCGGATATCAGCCAGGAAAAGGCTTAGGGCGAAGACTGCAAGGTATACTAGCACCCATTGAGGTAATTGAGAATGTGGGTCATCATGGTTTGGGATACGAGTTCAAGCCTAAGAAGAAAGGCAACAGAGGCATACCTCATATCCGCCAAGCTTTTTCAGCACACCATATTATGCAGCCAGACAAGGTTGTAAACACTCTAGGCAGTGGAGAAGGTCGCGAAAGTCAAATCAAGCTGGATCAAAGGGGTCAGCCACTCGATAATTGGGATGCGAAGTAAATCCCAGACATATACACTCTAGAGTAATATTTAGTTTTGAAGAAGATAGTGTTTTCTTTAGTTCACTTGACTGATGTCCAAAGTCATGTTGAACATTACTTAAATGTTGGACTTAAGTTATCTAAAGAAATAAAATATCAAGTTTATTTCATCACGTTTTTGTTCCATGTTTATCTTTTTTCTTGTCAGCATTTTGATTTATTTCCATTATCATGATCCAGGGAATTTGTTTCTTACCAAAATCCTCGTCTTAACGAAATTACTCAACATCCATTAATCGATTCTCATGTCGAAATTGATATGTATGATTGTGATGAAGAGGATAACGAAATAGTAGAAAGATTTACCAAGATAATTGAATCATCCGAAAGAGGAATGGGTCCTCACAATGAGGAAATCATAATAATAAATCTGGGAACCGAAGAAGACAAGAAAGAACTCAAGATTGTGAATAACCCGAAACATGAACAAATGGTTGCACTCCTTAAGGAATTCATAGATGTCTTTGCATGGTCTTACCAAGATCTGCCGAGTCTTAGCCCTCAAATAGCAACACACAAAATTCCTCTAAACCTTAATTACATACCTACAAGGCAAAAGTTAAGGAGAATGAGACTAGAGTTATCCTTAAAAGTTAAGGAAGAAGTAGTAAAACAATTAGAAGCTGATTTTATTAAAGTTGCTCAATACCCGGAGTGGGTGGCAAATATAGTGCCTGTCCCCAAAAAGGATGGAAAAGTAAGGATGTGTGTTGACTATAGGAAGTTGAACGAAGCAAGTCCTAAAGACGACTTTCCTCTCCCTCACATTGATGTATTGGTTGATAATACGGCTGTTAACCTTAGATACTCATTCATGGACAGATATTCAGGGTATAATTAGATTCTCATGGATGAGGCAGACAAAGAGAAAATAACTTTTGTCACTTAGTGGGGAAATACTGCTATAAAGTAATGCCATTTGGCCTCAAAAATGCAGGGGCTGCTTATCAAAGGGCCATGGTGGCTTTATTCCTTGATCTGATACACAAAGAAATAGAAGTGTATGTGGATGACATAGTGGCCAAATCCAAGGGTGAAGAAAGTCACGTGGCAGTATTAAGAAAGTTGTTTGAACGGTTAAGAAAATACAAGCTTCGTCTAAACCCCAATAAATGCACATTCGGAGCTTCATCGGGGAAATTACTAGGTTTCATTGTAAGCCAACAAGGAATTCAGATTGACCCTGATAAAATCAAGGCCATTCAAGATATGCCTTCTCCTCAAACCGAGAAAGACGTTAGGAGTTTCCTTGGAAGACTTAATTATATATTCAGGTTCATTGCCAATTTAACCCATACCTGTGAACCGATGTTCAAACTATTGAGAAAGCACAACCCGGGAGAATGGAAAGAGGAATGCTAAGAAGCTTTCAATAAGGTGAAATCATGCCTACAAAACCCACCAGTTCTAATGCTGCCCACTCCTGGTAGACCCTTATTGTTGTATCTTTCTGTTCTCCCGACATCAATGGGAGCAATGCTTGCTCAACACGAAGAAAATAGCAGAAAAGAAAGGGCAATTTACTACTTGAGTAAAAAGTTTAATGAATGCAAAAATTGGTATATTTCAATCGAAAGAACATGTTGTGCCTTCGTTTGGACTGCCAAGAGGCTTCATCAGTATATGGCATACTATACCGTCTTGTTGGTTTCCAGAATTGATCCATTGAAGTATGTATTTGAAAGGCCTCACTAATCAGGAAGGGTCAGTAAATGGCAGGCCATACTATCGGGATATGATATCAAGTATATTACGGCCAAAGCAATAAAAGGGAGTGTCATCATAGACCATTTGGCAGATAACCCAGTAAGTGAACACCATTTAGTGGATTCTGAATTCCCAGACGAGGATATTCTAAATACCGAAGAGTCAGACGAAGAAGGAAACTGGAAAATGTACTTTGATGGGGCAACAAATATACATGGAAACGGCTTTGGAGCTGTTATCAATTCTCCAGAAGGGAAACAATTCCCAATCGCCATAAAACTGGAATTTGACTGTACAAATAATATCGCCGAATATGAAGCTTGCGTTAATGGGCTGCAAGAAGCTTTACCCATGAATATAAAGAAGCTAGAGGTATTTGGGGATTCTGCTCTCATTATTTACCTAGCTAAGGGGGAATGGCAAATACGGGATGCAAAATTGATACTGTATCAAAAATATTTATCCGAATTAATCAAAGAATTCAAAGAAGTCTCCTTCACACATATGACTAGAGATAAAAATTAGTTTGCTGATGCACTGGTAACATTGGATGTTATGCTCAAGTTAGACCAAGGAAGTAAGGTTTTACCCTTTAATATCAGGTCTAGCAACAATCCAACATATTGCCTTAATGTCGAACAAAGTGAGGAACAACCCTGGTACACAAACATTAAATGTTATATTCAGACTCAACAATATCTTGAAGGAATAGATGAGAATCATAAGAAAACTACCAGGCGATTGGCAGCCAATTTCCTTCTGAGTGGAGAAGTACTATATAAAAAGGGATACGACGGAATGTTACTTCATTGTGTGGATGATAGAGAAGCGTAAACAATTATGGCAGAAATACATGAAGGTACTTGTGCGACTCATGCTAATGGATATATGATGACCTGTCAGATTCTAAGATATGGTTACTATTGGACCACCATGGAAAAAGATTGCATCGATTACTGTCAAAAATGCCATAAGTGTCAAGTTTATGCCAATAAGGTTAATGCTCCCCCATTTCTGTTACATAACTTGACAGCCCCATGGCCATTCTTCATGTAGGGTTTAGATGTGATCGGACCCATCAATCCTAAGGCATCCAATGGACATCGCTTCATTTTAGTGGCTATCGATTACTTCACTAAATGGATCGAGGCAACATCGTACATCACAATTACTCAGAAAGTGTTTATGAAGTTCATCAAGCTCAATATAATATGTCGGTATAGAGTGCCAGAAAGAATAATCACCGATAATGTACCTAATCTGAATGGCTCTGAAGTCAAAAAGTTGTGTGAGCAATTCAAAATCAAACACCACAATTCAGCGCCATACAGACCACAAATGAATGGGGTAGTAGAAGTAGCCAATAAGAACCTCAAGAAAATATTGGAGAAAATGGTGGTCAACTACAAGGTTTGGCATGAAAAGTTGCCATACGCACTCTACGCATATCGTACTTGCATGAGATCGTTAACTGGGGCAACGCCATATTCATTGGTATATGGGATGGAAGCAATGACTCCCATTGAAGTAGAAATTCCCTCTCTAAGGGTACTTATGGAAGCACAGCTTGAAGAAGCCAAATGGGTTGAAGCTCGATATGAGCAGTCGAATCTAATTGAGGAGAAATGATTGTCTGCCATATGCCACGGTCAATTATACCAAAAGAGGATAGCTTGAGCTTTTAATAAAAAAGTACGGCCACGAGAATTCCAAACTGGGGACTTAGTACTTCAGAAAGTTCTCCCTAATCAAGAAGATGCTAGAGGAAAGTGGTCTCCTGCGTATGAAGGGCCATATATCGTCAAGTAAGCTTTTTCAGGAGGAGCCTTGATTCTCACTGACATGGACGGGCAGGAATTAGCTAAACCAATCAATTCTGATGCAGTTAAATGCTATTATGCCTGAAAAAAAAATGCCGCTAGGTTGAAAACCAAAGAAGGCAGCCTAGGCAAAATTTAGGCATGAAAATAAAAAGAAAAAGAAAAATACCCCTAAGTCAAAAACCCGAAAGGGCAGCTTAAGTGGTATAGGTGATGCTCGAATCAATGAGAACCCACCAGTCAAAATTGGGGCAATTAGGCATTCATCAAAACTGGGGCAATTTTGAAGAGTGTTCATTGGCATCGGCACCACTCCCCTTAAAGAAATCGAAAATACGTATCGGTTTCAATATGAGAATCGAGAGTTTATGGACATTGAGGAATCTAGTTAAGACAAATTTCCTTTGTATTTATTTTCTCGTTTATCTAAAAGTTCTAGAAGATTCAATATTTACCATTACATTTCGTTTTAAATATGTTCTTTTTGTTGTTTGGACATTCGGTCATCAATGACAAAAGAATTTGTATTCAGGACCTTTTTGGTTGACAGGTTTTATGCAAATAAAAGAAGTTCTGTTCATCTAATTGACTTTTATCTTAATTACCTTTTCTTTGGACAATATTTGAATTTAAACTCTTAAACTGCATATTACTCTAAAGTACTTGATTGTGATTGGTTACGCCTAAAAAAAAAAAAGAGTGGCGACCCTGTGGATCAGTTTGGTTTGGCCCCAAGACCCTATCTAAATGAACAATTTCAAAGTATGAAATAATGATACTCAATCACCGAGAATAAATACTTCTGACTGGCTCGATAGAATTCCATAGAAATATAAGAGAGCGACAGAAAGGGAACATGCTTAGTAGGCCTTTCTTAGGATTACAATGTATGTTTTGAAAATTTTACCTCAAAGAGATAACTCCATCCCATATTATCTTTATTGCATTAGCATCATATTTGTTAAGCATCTTTTGACTAAGTGTGAAACAGGTAACTCAGGTTTGCACCTTATCATTATTTTTGGATGAGACTTAGTTCTTTTATCACCGGGAATAAGACCAAAAATCCTTTTCAATTTACTATGTACATCGATTCTTCTGTACCAATTCCTTTTAATTTATTATGTACGTTGATCCTTCCGTACTATCATCTTTCAATTTATTGTGTACATCGATTCTTTTGTACCAATTCCTTTCAATTTATTGTGTACAACGATTCTTCTGTACCAATTCCTTCCAATTTATTGGGTACGCAATTCTTCCGTACTGATTCCTATTAATTTGCTGCGTACGCGATTCTTCCATACCAGTTCCTTTCCAATTTACTGCATATGCGGTTCTTCCGTACTAGTTTCCTTCTAATTTACCAGGTATGCGATTCTTCTGTACCGGTTCCTATTAATTTACTGCGTACGCGATTCTTCCATACCAGTTTCCTTTCGAATTACTGGGTATGCGATTCTTCCGTACCAGTTCCTTTCCAATTTACTAGGTATGCGATTCTTTCGTACTAATTCCTTTTAATTTATTATGTATGTTGATCCTTCCGTACTATCTTCTTTCAATTTATTGTATACATCGATTATTCTGTACCAATTCCTTTCAATTTATTGTGTACATCGATTCTTCTATACCAATTCCTTCCAATTTATTGGGTACGCAATTCTTCCATACTGATTCCTATTAATTTACTGCGTACGTGATTCTTCTGTACCAGTTCCTTTCCAATTTACTACGTATGCGGTTCATTCGTACCAGTTTCCTTCCAATTTACCAGGTATGCGATTCTTCCATACCAGTTCCTATTAATTTACTGTGTACACGACTCTTCTGTACCAGTTTCCTTTCGAATTACCGGGTATGCAATTCTTCTGTACCAGTTCCTTTCCAATTTACTGCGTACACGATTCTTCCGTACCAGTTTCCTTTCAACTTACCGTGTATGCGATTCTTCTGTACCAGTTCTTATTAATTTACTGCGTACGTGATTCTTCTGTACTAGTTCCTTTCCAATTTACTAGGTACGCGATTCTTCCGTACCAGTTCCTTTCTAATTTACTGTGTACGCGATTCTTCTGTACCAGTTTCCTTTCGAATTACCGGGTATGCGATTCTTCCAAACCAATTCCTTTCCAATTTACTTGGTACGCGATTCTTCCATACCGGTTCCTATTAATTTACTACGTACGTGATTCTTCTGTACCATTTTCCTTTCAACTTACCGTGTATGTGATTCTTTCATACCGATTCGTATTAATTTACTGCGTACGCGATTCTTCCGTACCAGTTCCTTTCCAATTTACTGCATAGGTGATTCTTTCATACCACTTTCCTTTCAACTTACCGTGTATGTGATTCTTCCGTACCGGTTCCTTTTAATTTACTGCGTATGCGATTTTTCCATACCAGTTTCCTCTCAATTTACCGTGTACATCAATGCTTTCGTGCCAGTTTCAGGTTATTTAGTATGACGAGTTATTCCATACTGAATTCCTAACTTCCTGACCCATAATTCTCCATGGCCTCAATCGAGATATCCTTTGTCATTTTCTCATACACCTAGACAAAATCTGTGTTTTGTCTTTACTTGCTCTTTATGAAAAAATGAAAGATCGCCGATCATTCATCTTTCCCTTAAGAAACAAGTAAAGAGGGGCAACTGTAAACACCTAATTTTGTTCAAGGATTTGTTAAATTAATAAACTTCTCCCAAAATAAATAAATAATAAAGTTAAAAAATTAATTAAAAGAGAATAGAGAAATAAAAAAATAATTAATTAATTAATAAAAATAATAATAAAAAGAAAAGAGAAACAAAAAAAATAAAGAAAAAGGCCTAAAAACGCGTTTGTTTGGCAGCCTGGTAGAAAAAAAAAAAAGGGTCCAGCCCTTTCCATTGCACAACCCACCAGTCAGCCCAACTAGCCTAGCCCGGTCCAATAACCCAAACCCGGACCCCAAACCTGGACTCCCACAACCCGGTTGCCATAATCCCTAACCCCCAAATTACCTCAATCCCCCGCGCCTCTTCCACCTCCATCAGCCCCCATTCTCCTCGCCTCTGCTCCATCTCCCCCCTACCTCACGCCTCAGTGTTTGTCCTCTCTATCTTTCCTGATGAAGCGCCGCGGGTCTTTCTCCGTCTCTTCTCTAAATCACCGGTGAACTTCTCTCCATCTCATGCCACAACACTCACTCGTTCCACCTCTGTTGCTCCTCTGTCTCCTTTTTCAATCACCAGTGAATTTCTCTCTGTCACCATTAGACCAGAAATCAGATCAACGAGTTGATTATTTAGCGCTGAATCACGCCATAATGAAAGGAACGAATTCAGGGAATGGGGTTCTGATCTTCAGCTATAAGAAGAGACACCAACAAGAAGAAGGGGAAGAGCGAGGAAATTTGAGAGTATTAGCAAGAAAGAGTGAATTCTAGCTCAGAATCGACCTTTTCTAGGGAATTAGTTTAGGGATTTTGGGGTTTCAACCAAATTTGGTTTTCATTCTTTAAAGGTACACGGTCCCTATAATTCTGATTCCTTTTTATTGTGAATTTTCTTGATTACATGCTATTACTGCATTCCCTGTGAACCTGTGGTGTAAGATGGTCTATGAGTCATGGTTTTGGGATCAAAACTGTGAAACTTTACTATTGCTAGTTAATTTAGAATGATGAAATATCCCTAGCAAAGTATGTTTCTATATGATTTAAAGGTATATTTTAAATTGTTTAGTTTGGGGTGAACTATTGTTTTTTTTATACAATTACACTTCTACTAATGTATTATATTTTATTAGTTAATATTATTTTATTAATAGTTTATATGAATTTAGTAATAAAAAATTAAATTTAAAAGAAGAAGATAAATGAAATAATGTTCAGTTGTAAAATTTCTATATAAAAGTGCAAGTTGTTATAAATATGAAAATTAATATATGTTAAAAAAATTTTTTAATTTTTTTATTAAAATTTTTGGTAGGTTGGCCACCTAGGGGTGGGGTGGGTTGGGACATTACCAACCCTCCCCCATGGTGGGGCTACCTGCCAAACCCTACCTAAGGGTGGGTTGGCCCGGCCAACCAGCCCTAGCTACAACTATTTAAAAACCACACACATTTGCAAAAAAAGAAAACGTATCTCAATAAGGAAAATACTTTTAAATTTTTATATTACATACAATAATAAGTCTATATTCTTTTTTTAAATTGCAATTGATCATCCTGAACCCTCTCTCACATCTCAAAACCCTTCTTATATGTAGCTCTTGGAATTGAACTAACATATTTGGCTATTTTCTAAATGCTCCTACAAAAAAAAAATCCCTAAAATGGGTGGGCTTCAAATAGCTCAATGATAAATGATAAAAATCGAACCAAAAAATCACAACTCGTGCAATGCATGAGTGCATGAATTCAGAGTATACAATTCTTATCCCTTAATTTCTGTCTCCTCTCATCTCCTAAATAGCCGTAATGATTATATGCTTCATCTAAAAAAAAAAAATCATGTACCTTAAATGATCATTTCATAAAAATAGAATTTCAAGTAATAAAATATAAAGTAGGATTCTAAAATCTCAACTCTAGTAAGTGCAAAATAAAGGATACGGGAATCCCATAGAGTTCCATGGAAGAACCCAAACAATCCACCGCCAAAACCAACTCAACTAGAAAGTAAATAAGTATCGCACTCCCAAGACCAACTCAACTGAGGGGAGGCTCCTCTAGGACTAACTTGATGCCTAAAAATTATACCCACAAGTGTATGGGTTGTTAAACAGTAGTCTAGGGCAATCAAGTGTCAAAGCCACAATGCGGTAAGTTCAAATACCAAAATGTACAATTTTTTATATTATATAGGAACCAACTAATCAAGTGAACAAAGCTAAAATTATGCACTGGGAATAGAAATAAATACTAAGAATAGAAAGTAATAAAGAGAAATCTTAGGAATGAGTTTCAATCATATAGCCTTGTTATGGATTTAATATCAGTAACATATTTTCTAAGTTACAATGACTAGATTTCCTAAGTTATATTTTATCCTTTCTCAAGAAATAAAACATCTATTTATATTAAATTCATGTCTGCTTTTGTGATCACAAATATTAATATAAATGCATTAGGTTCTTTGAAATCTAAACAAATTTCACAAATGAGCATATCTATTTCTAGAATACACAGCCTAGGTTTAATAAATCCACAAACTAGTATTTAGCTTCCACTTTTGCTCCATCACTAAATACCTTGATTCAAACAAATTATGGCCAACAATTTGCAAGCATTAAAATCAAATTTATTAAGTTGTAACAAAGGAAATATATTTCAACAACTAAAATCAATCCATAACAAGGGTTTCAACAACTACAACATCATTCCTAGAATAAAATCTAGCTACTCATAACAAGAAATGCAAAAAAGAGAAAGAATGAACTCCTCTTTGATGAACTCATTGTGCCTCTTTTCAGATTTACAAAACCATTCACCAAATCAACCTTTCAATCTTCTTCTCCTTCCATTTCAAGCTGCTACACATGAAACTAGCTGCTACAATGGAGAACCAACTGCTATAACTTTCTCAAACTACAAGCACCGATGAGTGCTCTCCAAAGACAGTCCAGAATCTTCTCAAAATGCCATTCCAAAATGCTGTATGTTTGCTGCCACATCTCCTTATAAAATAACATGACTTCCAGCCCCCGAAAAGGCAAGCCAATTGGGCTTTTTGCACATGCTTTTTACCTACTGATTTTGCGTGATTGGATGGTGAAACTGTGAAACTGTGGTGTCCAGCTTGTGTTTTACTTCTCCATAAATTGAACAAATTTTATCTGATATGCATTTTTGTTACAGATGTACATTTTTAACTCATTTACTGGTGCAACCATGAGTTTTGGGCTTGGACTTTGATCACATTTTGTGCTGGCTTTTTAGGCCTATATCAGCTGCGTTTTTACTTGCTGAGACAAGTGCTTGCTGAAGCGTTCAACCTAAAATTCTGGTACAATGTTGATGTAGTTTTGGGCTTTAAGAAATGCATTTGTGTTGCTACAATTGTGTATGGTTTTGGTGCTATTTTTGGGCTCGTATCAGCTGCTTTTTTGGACTGTAAATTCAGGTGGCTGGTGCATTCAATTCCAATAATTTGCTGCCAAAATTGGGTTGGTTTTGTTTCCAAAAAGAAATGTAAATTAGCTTATGCTAGATATAAAAATGGGAATTCAATTGATATTATAATAAACTCTTAAAATTCCAATTAATACCAACAAAAGCTTGTAAAATATTCTCAATTAGCACAATAAAACCCAATAATATATGTGGTACATTTTCACTCATCAAATACTCCCAAACTTGAATATTTGCTTGTCCTCAAGGAAAAAAAAAATTAACCAAGACAAATGCACAACACTTTCACTAAGCTCAACTAATCATCCAAGGAAAATACACACTATGCAAATATTAAATTCTCAATTCAATACACAACTATTTTCATGTAAAGAAGGCTAAGCATTTTCCTAAAGTCTCATATTCATGCATCATTCCAAACTTCATCATGCTCACCATTCAACCTACATGATCAACTTATGCAATAACTGAACTTGTAATAACTTATTTTCTCAATTTTTATACCATGGTAGTATACTTACAATCACTAATTTTATTTTTTTTTCTTCCTTTTTTTCTTTCTTTATCCTTTCTTCTCTAAGTTTTCATTTGCCCTTTTATACAAATGCAAACAATTTTGATGAATGCACCCAGTTACTCAGCAAATCACACACTCAAAGTGCTTTGCATACTTATATTCCAAGCTGTCGTTTAACGTAAACATAAACATTTGTGATGAATACCCTAGTTACTAAGCAACTCAAAACATTGGAGTAGTTGGACTTTGTTTTGCACACATTGATTTATTTCTTGCTTGTTCATTTGCTAAAGAAAATGAGGTAATTACAAAGAGACAGCATTACAATCATTTCTCATGCATTGCCAAATAGTTCACATAATTTTGCAAGGAATTAAGCAATTCAACAGTCCTAAGGAAACTACAAATGCTTAATCCTACTTTAAAAGAAATTATTTATCCTAAATCAAAGGAATTCAATACTTGAATAATGGGAAACCTCAAAATACACAGGTAGTTCTAATTCAATCTCATGCATAAGTTAAATCAAACATAACATATCATGACATATTCAACCTTGGTTGAAGGTAATGACTATGATTTTGAAAAATTCACCACATTTCAACAATGTAAACAGCACACAATACAGCATAGTTCCAACAATATATCAATATACCCAATAGCCCACAATCAACCCACTCCCCCAAACTCAAATTTCACATTGTCCTTAATGTGAAGGAGCAGAAAGATAGAATAATATTCCCCTAATGTACTTAGATTTTTTACTGGAAATATACCCTGCATCTTTAATCATACTTACTCCAACATTTGTACAACACAACCACAGAAAACCATGATAACATAATAGGCTCACTGAAGAGAAAGGCAAAACAAAATTCAAAACATTAAGCAAACTAAAATAGAAGACAAGAGGAAGGATAAAAATGCTTGGGTTGCCTTCCAAGAAGCACTTGTTTATAGTCATTAGATTGACTTTCAGATCTCAACTTCAAGAAGGGTTTTGCAAAGAGTAGGTTACTGCTCTAGGTATTTCAGTGCCAAATCATATATGGTTTCAACCTTTGCCCATTGACTTTAAAGACACCTATTGGTTCACTTTGCACTTCAACAGCACCATAGGGAAATACTTTGGACACAGTAAATAGGCCAGGCCATTTAGATTTCAACTTTCCTGAGAATAGTTTAAGTCTAGAATTGAAAAGCAGTACTTGTTGCCCCACTTTAAAAGTTGTAGATCTAAGATACTTATCATGCCATCTTTTTTTTTTCTTTATAAATCTGGGTATTCTCATATGCATATAATCTAAACTCTTCTAGCTCAGTTAGTTGCAACAATCTTTTCTTTCCTGTAGCTTGCAAGTTTATGTTCAATTCTTTTACTACCCAGTATCCCTTATATTCAATTTCCACAGGTAAATGACAAGACTTGCCAAATACCAATCTGTTGGGAGACATGCCTAAAGGTGTCTTGAATACAGTTTTACATGCCCACAATGCGTCATCAAGCTTATCTACTTTTTTAGAAGTGTTAATTATCTTCTCTAAGATTGCTTTGAGCTCCCTATTAGCTAGTTCCACTTGCCCATTAGCTTGACGATGATAGGCAAGTGTAACCTTGTGTGAAATTCCATATTTTTTTAAGAGTGCTTCAAATGGTCGATTAAAAAAGTGATATCTGCCATCACTAAGAATGGCCTAGGGTACTCCAAATCTAAAGAATATATACTTCTTGACAAATTGCATCACTACCTTGGCATCATTGGTTTGGGTTATAACAGCTTCAACCTACTTGGAAACATAATCCACTGCCACTAAGATGTAGTGATTATTACACGATGAAGGGAATGGGCCCATAAAATCAATGCCCCACAAGTTAAACAATTCAACCTCTAGGATTGTGTTCAAAGGCATTTCATTCTTTCTTGAGATAGATTCTACTCTTTGGCACCCGTCACACTGCTTGATGTGCTGTCTAGCATCTTAATACATAGTTGGCCAAAAGAACCTAGACTGCCACACCTTTTCTACTATTTTGGAGGTGCTAAAGTGTCGACCACATTCTAAGGAGTGACAATGGCTGAGGATATCATGGATCTCTTATTGAGGCACACATCGTTTAATGATTCCATTAGCATAATGTTTGTATAGCAGTAGTTCTTCCCAAAAATAATGTTTATCCTCCCATAAAAATTTCTTTCATTGCTGATAACTCAAGTCTAGGGGCATTACACCACTCACCAAATAATTTACCAAGTCTGCATACCATGGCAAGAGAAGAATGGCTAACAACTATTCATATGGCAAACTTTCCTTAATTAGCAATTCATCATGTGTTGATTGCTTCTCCAATCTAGATAAATGATCTGTTACCACATTATCCATGCCCTTTTTGTCTTTGATTTTAGAGTCAAACTCTTGTAGCAATAATACCAAACTGATTAATCACAGTTTTGCATGCTTCTTAGCCAAGAGATATTTAAGTGCTACATGGTCTGTGTACACAATTACCTTTGAAGCTACAAGGTAAGAGCAAAATTTATCAATTGCAAAAGAAACAGCAAGGAATTCTTTTTCAGTAGTTGCATAATTAAGTTGGGCATCTAGCAATGTTTGACTAGCATAATATATGACATGTAACTTCCTGTCTCTTCTTTGGCCAAAGATAGCACTAGCATCGCACATAACTCAAAGGGTAGGCTCCAATCTAGGGCTGACATAATGGGTGCTAATATCATTTCTTTCTTTAACCTATTAAAAGCAATTAAACTAAGTTGGTCTCTTCACATTGTTGCAAAACTTGAGAAAGATTAGATAAACAGCAATCAAAGGAAGAGCCAAAAACAGAGAAATCATCCATAAACACTTATATAATTTTCTCTACCAAATCAGAAAAAATCACCATCATGCATCATTGAAAAGTGGCAGGGGCATTGCACAAGCCAAAAAGTATTCTTCTAAAGTAAACATGCCATAAGGACACGTTAAAGTGGTTTTTTCCTGGTCGTCAGGAGAGATGGGTATCTGCTTGTATCTGAATAACCATCTAAGTAATAATAATAGGCATACCTTGTAAGTCTTTCTAACATTTTATCAAGTGATCATTAGGGGTGGCACTATTAAGTTTTCTATAGTTTATCAAACTCTCCCACTTGTCACAGTCATTGTGGGCATTAATTCATTACTTTCATTAGTCACCATAGTCATCCAACCCTTCTTGGGCACTACTTGAATTGGACTAATCCAAGAACTGTCAGATATAGGATAAATTATCCCAGCATCTAACTATTTTAGCACTTCAATTTTTACAACTTCTTTCATATTTGGATTTAATCTTCTTTGATTTTTAGTCACAGGTTTTAAATTTTCTTCCATTAAAATCCTGTGTATGGACAAAGAAGGACTGATTTCTCTAAGGCCAAAAATGGACAACCCTAAAGTTTGCTTCTAGATCTTAAATAACAGGTGCTTGCACACTATAAGTCTTATTCTCCATTAATATCCATTTGAATTTAAGATAAATCTACACTGACAATCATAGGAAAAGTCTTATTCTCATATAGAAAGATATATTTCAAATGTAGGGGTAGGGGCTTTAATTCAATAACAGGTGCTTGCACACTAGAAGGAAGTGGTAAAGGCTTACCCTTCCCCAATGCCTTAAATTTCATACCCCTCCCTCTCGGATGAGGACATGCTCTATCAAGAGTACATGCTACTGCTGCTTTGTCTAAGTCATCATCTTCTTTGGTACCTGCACTAGTTAGACATTTCTCAAGGACATCATTAGCAAGGTTAGTATTAAGAGTTTTGCTGACAATCAAATCAACAGTATCAATCTAAAAGTATGATTAGTAAAAGATGGATACTTGGTAGCATAAGAGAAATTGAATTATACTTCTTCTTCTCCCACTCTTATAATTAACCTGTGCTGATGGACATCAATTACAGCTTTAGCAGTTGCTAGGAAAGGTCTTCCTAAAATCAATGGAATTTTCTGATCTTCTTCCATATCCAATATTACAAAGTCAGCGGGGAAGATGAACCTTTTAACTTTAACCAAAACTTTCTAAGAATACCCACAGGATATTTCACATATTGATCAATAAGTTATAATGACACATTTGTAGACTTCAATTCTATTAATCCCAGTTTTTTCACAATAGATAATGGCATTATAGAAACACTGGCTCCCAAATCCACAAAGCATTGGAAATTTTACAGTTCTCCTACGGTGCATACGATGGAAAAGCTACCAGGATCTTTCACTTTTTGGGGTAACTTCTTTTGAATAACCGCACTGCATTCTTCTGCCAAGGCTATAGTTTCAAATTCTTCAAATTTTCTCTTATTTGACATAATTTTTTTAAAAATTTAGCATATGTTGGAATATGAGCTATAGCATCTGCAAAGGGTATGTTAATGTGCAATTGCCTTAACATTTTCAGAAACTTCTCAAGTTGTTGGTTAATCTTGTTCTTCCGCAATCTTTGAGGGAATAGGATAGGTGGAAAAATGGTCCTGAAGAAGGCACCAGTATCCAAACATTCAGTTCATCCTCCTCAATTTCTACAACTTCATTGCTCACATCTTCATGATTTTTTTCCTTCCCTGAGGTAGTTTCACAATTCTCATCACTAAGTTGTCTCCTACTTCTGAGTGTCACTACCTTATAGATTAATGTCAGTATTACAGCGCAATGCTTTTGGAGGGTGATTATTTAAACAACTGGCCAAGTAACCTAGTTGGGTTTCTAGATTCTTGATAAATGCCGATTGACTTTAAAGCTGAGTCATAATGTCTTGCATTTGTGCTTTTGTCTCTTGAAACTGGGATTTAGTTTCAGACATGAACTGGTTTGTGTTGTCAGCCAGTTTAAGCATTGTTGACTCTAGTACAGATGACTTCTCATTAGTAGGTGTTGACAATTGTGGTTGCATTGGTGCATAAAATCCTAGTGGTTGGATAGGTCTTGAATTATTGGCTTGATTCTCGTGGTCTTTTCAACTAAAATTATGATGATTCCTCCAACCTGGGTTATACGTGGAGGATTATGGATTGTTTTGAGAATTTTCCAATTGTTGCCTGTAATTCGACACTTAATTTGCCTATTCCAATTACATACACTCTGAGTCAATATGTGATCCTCAACATAAATTACAGCAAACTAACTGGCCTGAGATAACACTCACATTCATATTCCCCATCCTGCCAAACATATTGATCAAGGAATCCATCTTTGCATTCAACTTGTTCATTCCATCTATTTCAGACACCCCAGCAATATGATTTTGAGGTCCTCTCTCACCTGACCACATGCAATTATTTACAACCATTTCCTCAAACAATGCTAAGGCTCTTTCAATATACTTCTTTGCCATCAAAGATCCTCCTGCTGCTGTGTCTATTGTGTATTGCAAAGAAGTATGCAAACCCTTATAGAAAGTTTGCACAAGCAGCCAAGATAGTATACTATGGTGGGGGCACTTCTTCTACATATCCTTATATATCTCCCACGCCTCAAACAATGATTCATCATTCAACTAGCTAAACTACGTGAGATTATCCCTGAGTTTGATAGTCTTCTCAGGAGGAAAATACTTGTTTAGAAAGGCTTCCGATAATTTGGCCCAAGTGGTTATTAAATTTGGGGCCAAAGAAAGTAGCCAAGACAAGCCTTTATCTCTTAATGAAAAAGGGAATAACCATAGCCTTATTGCATTGTCACTTACTCCATTCATTTTCATTGTTCCACAAATTCTCAAAAAGTATACAAGATGAACATTTAATTCTTCATTTTCATTTCCCCCAAACTGATTGCTCTACACGATTTGAATCATCCCTTGCTTGATTTCAAAATTATTGTGTAATGTCCAAATTTAAAACAAAAATAAAAATAATAAAATAGGTGAATGAGGGCCTGAATACAAATAACTTAAATTTGAAGAACTAGAGGGCAAATTGTAAAAATTGAAACTTATAAAATTTGCTAAAAAACCCTCACATCCTTCCCCTCATTATAACTATCTGAAACTCCTCTCCCCTATTCCCACGGTGCCTCCCCTCCCCTGTATACCCGAAACAATGTCCCTCTCCCTATCTCTCTCAGCTTCCTTTCGTCAACCCCCGGTCACCGTCCTGTGCCACCGTCCATTTCGACGTCGTCCTCGGTGTAGTCTGTGGCTATAATAGCCATGGTCCCAATTTCCTTTCTCCCCCATTTCTCCCCTATTTCGGTGTCTAACCGTCCCTCTACCAGACCGTTCGACACAGCCAGTACCATCGTCGTTATATTCCTGTCACTGACGTGCATTTTCGTTCCAGCCAGCCATTGTGATGTCCATCCCTTGCTGCATTTTCGATGAGTGTTTGCTGCCATAGCCAAGAGGAAAAATCCAGCTGTAAAATGTCTAAGATAGCCACAGTTTGGGAGTTCTTCCCTTCTCTTCTATAAGTTTATTCTTCATCTACATGTAAGGTAAGGATTCAAGTAGTGTTGCTAAAATTCCTTAAGACTTTTGTGTCCATTTTTTTTAAGAAAGCAAATTCTGGTTTTTGGATAAATTGTGGGGGTTTTAAAATCCTCTTTGAATAATTAAGTGGTATTGTGAATCAAATACCTATAATGCTTGATATGCCTCAAGCTTCAAGATTAGTTATTAGAGAATTAGAATTTAATTTTTGGAATGCACACTAACTGTTTGATGAAATGCCAAAAAGAGAACTCTGTTAAGTTCACTCCTTGTTCCTTAGGATACTATCACATGGATGGCTAAAGAATTTTGTCAACCACTAGTTTAAGTTCATGTTGAGAAGTTTAACTATGAAAGTGAACATTTCACTAAATGTAAATTTATGAAATTGTAACCCCTTTTGATGGTTGTGAAATTCTGGAAGTTAAACTATAATATACCTCTTATTCAAACATGGTTGGGCTCAAAAATCATAATTATGCAAGTTAAGTCCTCCTCTAGTTATTAGAGTCATGACAGAAAGTGGTGGCAAACTTAGTATATTAATGGGTTATGCATATGTGTTTGCACATAAGCTTGTCCGAAAACAACCCATTGGAACCAACTCAGTGTTGAAGTAGAGATATTTGTAGCGTGATTATTTAGTCTCCAAATTTAACAAGGTGGGTGGATTCTTACTTACCTCTTGATGCCTAAATTATTAAATTTTACCTCGTGGTTCAACGATTTTATTTGATTATTATTTAGAAGTTACTTTTCAGAAAAGTGATATATATATATATATATATAGCTGATTATTATGTTTCACTGTTTATGAAAGCGGTTCAGAATTGTATTCTA
>JASKGM010052073.1:0-19728 GCA_034509205.1 Ceratonia siliqua
ATATGATAATTATCAAAGAGGTCAAAATAGAAATTATGATGACTATAGAATGAAAGCTGACATTCCTAATTTCTATGAAGACATGCATATTGAAGGTTTTCTTAATTGGGTATCGGAGGTTGAGAGATTCTTTGAGATGATGGAGGTCCCAGAAGAACGGATGGTAAAATTTGTTTGCCTTTAGGCTCAAGAGTAGAGCCGCAGTATGGTAGGATCAGATGCAAAGAACTAGAAGATGTCAAAGAAAGAATGTAGTTCATACCTGGAGGAGGATGAAACAATTACTTATGGGGAGGCTTTTACCACCAGATTATGAACAACATCTCTTTATGTTATACCAGAATTGCACACAGGGAAATAGATCAGTAACGGAGTATATTGCTGAATTTACCAGGTTATCCGTGAGAAACAATTTGAAAGAATCCGAGCATCAGCTACTAGCCCATTATATGCATGGTTTGCGAGCTAATAATCGAGATAGAATTGGATTACAGGTTCTTTGGACAATGGAAGAGGCCCACAATATGGCTTTAAAAGCCGAAATAGCAGAAAAGGCAGGGGGCATACTGAATTACCCACGGAGAACATAGGGAGAGAATAACACCTCTAGTGGGGGTAAGGCATCCCAGCCTACCTCCTCAAATCAACCAAGGCCGACAGTGAGTCAGGGTTAAGATGTCAGTGGTAGTGGCACTATAGGGCAAAAACAGACCACAGGGAGAGTTAATCAAGAGCAACAAAGAAACCTTAACCCCTATGCCAGACCGTCATCAGGGAAATGTTTTAGGTGTGGAAAACCCGGGCATCGCTCTAATGAATGCCCAGAGCGAAAACCAGTGAACTTGATTGAACCCGAGGAGGACTCTGAGGAAGAAGAGCATCAATTGGTGTATGATGATGAGGCATATGACGTGGTTGGAGGTGTAGACGAAGAGGGAGAGCGAATTAATCTGGTTGTACAGCGAGTCTTATGCTCTGTTAAAAGGGGCGAACCACCTCAGAGGCATAATATTTTTAAATTATTGTGCAAAGTCGAGGGTAAGGTTTGCAATCTAATTATCGATAATGGAAGCTACGATAACTTTGTAGCAAAGAAATTAGTGGAATATCTGAGACTGCCTACAGAACCACACCCCACACCTTACCTCATTAGATGGGTGCAGAATGGACCGACGGTAAGAGTATCTGCGGTCTGCAAGGTTCCCATTTCAATTGTGAAGCATTACAGGAAAAAAATTTTATGTGATGTTATAGACATGGATGCTAGTCCTGTCTTATTAGGCAGGCCTTGGCAATATGATGTAGATGCTACATACCGAGGACGGAATAATGTTGCACTTGCTCACTCGGGGAGATCGAAAAATCGCCTTGGTTCCCACGAGGCACACCAGTTCTAAACCAGAGACACCTAAAGTGAAGAGTCATAATTTACTAATAGTAGTAGCATCTGAGCATAAGCTTGAACATGAGTCAAAAGAAACTGCAGAAGTTCACGCATTAGTGGTAAAGACATTAGTTGGAAGCATTCAAAACGACATAGATAAGCAAATACCTCGTAGAGTACAGCAGTTGTCTGACGATTTACCGGATGAATTACCACCTATGCGGGATATCCAACACCAGATAGACCTGGTACCTGGGGCAAGCTTGCCCAACCTCCCACATTACCGTATGAGCCCCAAGGAAGGTGAGATTCTGAGAGAAAAAGTGGAGGAGTTGTTGAGGAAGGGGTTTATCTGTGAGAGCATCAGTCCTTGTGCAGTTCCAGCTTCGTTAACACCAAAGAAGAATGGGACTTGGCGTATGTGTGTGGATAGTCGAGCTATAAACAAGATCACAATGAGGTACAGGTTCCCCATACCTCGCCTGGACGATATGCTCAATATGCTAGAGGGTTCGAAGTTGTTCTCTATGATTGATCTGAGGAGTGGTTACCACCAGATGCGAATCCGCCCAGGGGATGAAGGGAAGACTGCCTTCAAGACGAGGGAAGGCTTGTTTGAGTGAAAGGTTATGCTATTTGGCCTCACAAATGCACCCAGCACCTTCATGAGACTGATGAATCAGGTGTTGAAGCCTTTCATTGGCAAGTTCGTAGTGGTTTACTTTGATGGCATTCTGATCTACAGCAGAGAGGAGGAAGAACATCTAAGTCATTTGAAGAAAGTCTTGCTAGCACTACAGAAGAACAAACTATTTATTAACCTCAAAGAAGTGTGAATTCTTAACTGACTGTTGCTGTTTTTGGGTTATGTAGTAAGTGCTAGTGGAATCCATGTGGATGACAGAAAGGTCACTGCCATCAGAGAGTAGCCATCCCCGAAGACTGTGACTGAGGTGCGTAGTTTCCACAAGTTAGCCACATTTTACAGACGATTCATTAGGAATTTCAATTCCATAGTGGCTCCGATCACTGAGTGTTTGAAGAAGGGAAAGTTCAGATAGGGACAAGAAGAGGAGAGTTTCTCTTTAATTAAGGCGAAGTTGTGTAGTGCACCTGTATTAGCTCTGCTGTCATTTGAGAAACTATTTGAGGTTAAATGTGATGCCAGTGGTATTGGGATTGGAGTAGTATTATCCATGAGAGAAGACCAGTAGACTTTTTCAGTGAGAAACTTAATGAGGCTCGGAGGAAGTGGTCTACATATGACCAAGAATTCTATGTTGTTGTGAGGGCCTTGAAGCATTCGGAACATTATCTGATACAGAAGGAGTTTATTTTCTATATAGATCATCAGGCACTAAAGTTTTCGAACAGCCAGAAACATTTGAGTAACATGCACGTTAGGTGGTTTACCTATCTATAAAAGTTCCCTTTTGTCATCAAACATAAATCAGGGGCCCTTAACAGAGTAGCGGATGCCCTAAGCCGCAGGGCAGCTTTATTGGTCACGGTGAGTTAAGAAGTAATGGGCTTCGAATGCTTAAAGGAATTGTACCCAACAAATGGGGATTTTCAGGATACTTAGGCTGCTTGTGTGGCAAAACAACCCATAGGCGAGTATCACATATTGGATGGTTATCTATTCTGTGGGAATCATCTGTGTACCCCTAGAACTTCTTTACGGGAGAAACTCATTAGAGACTTTCATGGAGGTGGCCTCAGTGGTCATTTAGGTAGAGATAAGACTGTTAGTCTCCTGGAGGAGAGGTATTATTGGCCCCAATTGAAGAAGGAGGTGGGTAATTTCGTAAGGAAATGTTATGTGTCAGACAGCGAAGGGACAGTCACAGAACACTGGTCTTTACACTCCCTTACCAGTACCGAATAACATATGGGAGGACTTATCTATGGACTTTGTGTTAGGTCTACCTCGAACTCAGCGAGGGGTTGATTCAGTATTTGTGGTGGTTGATAAGTTCTCCAAGATGGCACACTTCATTCCTTGTAAGAAAACATCAAATGCATCTCACATCGCTAGGCTATTCTTTAGGGAGGTTGTTCGTTTACATGGAGTTCCACAATCCATTACTTCTGATCGAGATTCGAAATTCCTAAGCCACTTTTGGCTCACTTTGTGGAAAATGTTTGATACTTCCTTGAAGTTTAGCAGTACTGCTCATCCACAGACAGATGGTCAAACAGAAGTGGTCAACGGGACCTTGGGTAACTTGATTTGGTGTATCTGTGGGAATAAATCGAGACAGTGAGATTATGCTTTACCCCAGGCTGAGTTTGCCTATAACAATGCAACTCATAGTGCCACGGGGATATCGCCTTTTTCTGTGGTGTATCTGAAACCACCACGGCATGCCTTGGATATGGCACGCCTACCTAGAGCTCAAGTAAAGAGTGTTGCAGCCGAGCACATGGCGGAACAGGTTTAGAAGGTACAGGTGGAAGTCAAGGAGAGATTAGAGGATACTAATGCTAAGTATAAGGAAGCCGCAGATCAACACTGGTGCCTTAAGGAATTTCAGGAGGGTGATATGGTGATGGTTTTCCTTCGCAAGGAGAGGTTTCTGGTTGGTACTTACAACAAGCTTAAGCCTAGGAAATATGGTCCTTATAAGATCCTACAAAAGATCAATAGCAATGCTTATGTTATCGATTTATCAGCAGACATGGGTATCTCGAGTACTTTTAATGTAGCAGACTTGTTTGAGTATCACCATCCGGAGGAATCTCTTTATCCTTATTTTAACTCGAGGACGAGTTCTTTTCAAGTGGAGGAGACTGATATAGAACGCTTAGCAATGGACTACTTGGAAGACTTGGACAAGAAGTCTAAGAGGGGGCCCTAAGCCTAATGATACTTAATGTTTTAAATGCAGGACATGCACAGCACATGTTATTTGTTTTGTTATTTATTTTATTTTGTGAATTACCTAATTGTCCTGACTAGGTAATATCTTATTTATTTAATTTTAGGGCTAGGAATCCTTAGTCATTTAAACTAAGGTTAGAGTGTCCTTAGTCATTTAAACTAGGGTTAGAGTTCTTTTTCATTTGAATTAGAATACTATGCCTATAAAGGCTACTATTAAGGATTTCAGAGGAGATATTTTGATAATTAATAAAACTGCAGTTTTCTCTATTTCTAGTGGATTCTAGATTTGTGGTAATTAACGTTTGTTAATTCCGTTGTTACTTTGCTTCTGTCTACGTCAACAAGGGAGTGGGAATACAAATTTGCAGTGCAAATATGTGAACAATATACAATTGTGACATGGCTTCCTTCTTTATTTATGCTGCTTCAATAGATGGGAAATGGAGAAGATGCAGATGTCATTCAGAGGGTACATGGAGAACCTATGAATCCTCAATCTAAACTCGAGGGTAAGTTCTTTCGGGTGGAGGAGATATGATGTAGAACAAGAAGCAATAGGCTTTGTGGACAGTCCAGATGTCAAAGTCCAAGAGATAAATGTTTTATTGTAGTTGTTTGTTCCGTTGACTTATATTTTTTAGCTGTATTTTGCTGTATTATCTAGTGTAGCCTTTATTTGTTCTATTTGGGGAATAGCTGTTATGTAGTGAGGTTAGTTTTGTCTTTTCAGTTTGCAAAATCCCTCTAAAACACTATCTAACATAATTTCCCGAATTAGAATTGAATTATCAGATTTCCCATTTTCTGCTAGTGTCTTCGACACCCGTGTGACCAGAGAGGGTTTTGTTTGTCTTTCTCTTGCGTTTGCAAAAAGAATCTGAGCCCACATCTCTTGCGTTAGCAAGAGTGCAAACATTCGACTACCCTCAACATTTTCCTTTAGCCTTCCTTGCGTCAGTGTCTATGTTGGATCAATTGACTGCCATGTATAATTTACAATAATGTCATTCAATAACTTCTACATTTTTTGGTTCACAGGATGACCAAGCCAAAGTCATTCAATAACTTCTAGGCTCTAATAAAAGGTGCTTTTCATCAATCCAGCAATTGGATTATAGGTAATAATAATATTGATCTTCTATGTGCAAATTTAGAACAAGTGGATATCAATATTTAATCAATTAGTTGATAATTTCTTATGTTTGAAAAATATTGTGCATAAATCAGCAGTTAACTTACTCATCATACGCTTGTGCCCAATTATCAGCAGAATTCTCCCCTAAAGCTCCTTCACCAACCTGCTCACCAAATTCCTCCACCCAGTCATTAACATGCAACTTCGAGAATTCATTAACCCACTGATCATCAATTGCTTTGTGCGGCTCTTCTTCAGTTGTAAACTCATTGACCCACTGTTCAGGTACATGAGAAACCTGAAATCCACAAGTAGGAAGTCAAAACTTTGATACACATAATTGCTATTTTTTAAGATAAAAGAAGAAATTGTATTAAGATGGGAAAAAGATACAAGAGAGGAAGATAGGGTATCCTCCTATGAAAAATGACCTAAAAACATTACAATGGACAGAAAAACATAAATGACAGAAATTTAAAATTGCAGCAAAGCTATTACAACTCTAGCAAGTTTAACGGAAAAACTAAGGAAACACACTCTTATTCAAGAAAGAGAGAAACTCAGCGTACAAGTGTATTCTTTACTAAAATAACCAATGAGTGAATAATATTATATTACAACATCCTAACCCCTATTTATACAAATCACATAGTCACTAACTATAGCTATTAACTGATGGAACCCAAGCAGAAGAAATAAAGGGAATAACTCAAATGATGGTAAAATACAGTTATATTGATTGAAACAATGCGCTAACACCCTGTATTACACTGGAAAACGATGCGAAACAATCAAAATAAGAACAAACACACTCTCAACAGCAACTTATAGCACTAATCCTAGTAGAAGCTAGGACAAACTAGCCATTAATGGATGCTAGGCTCCCCAATACCAGTCACAACTCTCCTCCCTCTCAATGGCCTTTTCCTTTCCTTTTAAATGCTCTTTCCCTTCCTTCACACTGCCATGCAGCAGGTCCTCCACCCTAGCCGGTTCCACTACATGCTCATCACACGGGATGGCATCCACGTGTAGCTGGAAGTTACACATTTGATTTATGGCCTTTTTACCCCTCTCTCTTCCAGAGTACGTATTAAAAATGTGGGGTCTATCATTACCCCCTGCAACAGCCACCTTGTCCTCAAGGTGGAATTTTGGAAATTGGAGGTTGATGATGGTAGCCTCTTCCCACGTATTATCGCACTCGGGTAATGACTTCCATTTTATGAGAACTTCCGTAGAGCCATTCATTAGGGTTCTCACAGCAAGCACTGCTTCGGGTGTAACTTTGTAATTCTTTTTCCTCAGTAAGAAAACTAGGAATTTCCAAGGAGGGAGCTGTCTTGTGGATGCCCTTTATTGATTGGGACACATGGAAGATAGGATGCACCCGTGTTGTTGGTGGTAATTCCACATGGTAAGCTACTAGTCCAATTCTAGCCAACACTTTGTAGGGCCCATAAAAGCGTGCACTCAGTTTTTCATTGGGCCGCTTTGTAAGGGTTTGTAGTTTGTAGGGTCGAACCTTGATGTAGACCAGGTCTCCAACCTCAAAAGAGACTGCTCTTCTCTTGAGATCAGCTAATTCCTTCATGTGGGATTGGGCGTGTAACAGATTGGCCTTTAGCTCTTCAATAATGGCATTACTATCTTGGATTAAGACGTTCACCTCTGCTACTTTAGAAAAATCATTAGTCCATTTGAAGAAAGTAGGTGGGTCGCGGCCATATAAGGCTCTAAAAGGAGTCATTCCAGCAACCCTATGATAAGAAATATTAAATCAATATTCAGCCCAAAGGACCCAGTTAGCCCATTGTTTTGGTTCCCCTGCAAAACATCTCAAGTATGTCTCTACACTGCGATTGACCACCTCCGTTTGACCGTCTGACTTAGGATGATAAGCTGAGCTCATGTGTAGGGTAGTGCCTGCTGATTTAAATAATTCCTGCCAAAACTGACTAACAAAGACCCTCTCACGATCGGATACTATGGATTTAGGGAATCCATGTAAGCGAACCACCTCCTTCATAAACAAACCCACTACTTCTTTTGCTGTAAAAGGGTGGGTCAAGGTAACAAAGTGGCTATACTTTGTAAGTCGGTCCAGCACCACCATGATAACATCCATTCCACCCAATTTGGGTAACCCACAAATGAAGTCAATACTAATATCTTCCCAGACCAAAGTAGGAATAGGTAGAGGTTGAAGTAACCCCGTCGGTGACATTGCCTGATATTTGTTTGCCTGACATACTTCACAAGCCGTTACAAATCTCTGGACATCCTGTTTCATGCCTATCCAATAAAATAATCTTGATAGTCGTTTGTAGGTCCGAAAGCCACCCAAGTGCCCCCCCATTGGGGATGAGTGGAATTTTGTGAGCAACTGAATAATCCGAGGGGAAGTCTTAGGAATCACAAGTCTTCCTTGAAATAGCAGGATCCCTCGATTAATGGCATAGTCAGGTTGAGTTTGAGGATTGGTTACCACTCCGCGATAAATGCTTGAAAGTTTAGTACCCTTTTGAATCTCCTCCTCCAAACCTTCCCATCCTTGACATTGTATCACAGTAATGGCCCCTAACACCATGTCATCTTCCTTCCTAGATAATGCATGCGCCGCCTCATTATCTTTTCCCTGTTTGTACTGAATGGAGAATTGATAGCCTAATAACTTGGCTGCCCACTTTTGTTGTTCTATGCCTAGGATCTGTTGCTCCAAGAGAAACTTAAGACTTATCTAATCCGTCCTGATAATGAAATGGTGGCCAAATAAGTAAGGTCGCCATTTTTGTACTGAGAAAACTATGGCCATGAGTTCATGCTCGTATATGGAGCACCTTTTTGCCCTTTCTGAAAACTTCTGGCTGAGGTAAGCGATAAGGCGTCCCTCTTGCATGAGGACAACACCAAGCCCGATCGCATCGGTTTCAAGTTCAAAGGGTTTTGTGAAGTCTGGCATGGCTAATACTGGGGCTTTAGTCATAGCATTCTTCAGTAAGTCAAATGCTTGTTGTGCTTCCTTACTCCAACTAAAATTATCCTTCTTTAATAAGGATGTTAAGGGCTCGGCTATCCCTCTGTATCCCTTGATGAATTTCCGATAATAACCAGTGAGGCCTAGGAAACCTCGCACTCCTTTCACATCCTTACGTACTGGCCAATCTACCATTGCTGCAATCTTGGAGGGATCAGGTTGTATGCCTTCAGCTGAGATGATATTCCCAAGTATTCTAATTTCTTCTGACCAAACAAGCATTTCTTCCGATCAAGGGTGAGGGAATTATCCTTCAGTATCTGTAATGTCAACTGGAGACGATGCACATGGGTCTGAACATTAGGGCTGTATATCAGGATATCATCATCAAAGAACACCAAAATAAATTTCCTCAAATGTGGTTGGAAGATTCGATTCATCAATGCCTGGAAGGTAGATGGGGCATTGGTGAGACCGAAGGGCATGACAAGGAACTCATAGTTAACCCTGATTTGGTGATACCCAGATTTCAAGTCAAGCTTAGAAAATACTGTTGTCCCTCCTAACTCATCCATTAACGCATCAATTATTGGAATAGGGAATTTGTCCGAAATAGTGATATGATTCAGTGCCCTGTAGTAAACACAGAACCGCCAGCTTCCATCTTTCTTGTTTGCTAACAGCACAGGGCTTGAAAATGGGCTTGTACTTGGTCAAATAACACCAGCCCACAACATCTATTTAATCAGTCTCTCAATCTCATTCTTCTGTGAGTAAGGATACCGGTAGGGCCGTATGTTCAGGGGTTGAGTTCCATGCTTCAAAGTGATCTGATGATCCTGCTCCCACCTTGGTGGTAAGTCTATTGGGGTGGTGAATAGGGAGGCATAATTCTGTAAGACCCCTTCTAACTCTGCTGGGCAATCCTCCTCCCCTTGCATCTCCATTGATCCAAACTCCACTAAGTACCCTTCTCCTTGGTCATGGATAGTTCGTAATAAAGCCTTCAAAGAAACTAGTGTTTTTTACAACGACGGGTCGCCTTGCAATCTAATTAATCGGGTTCCAAGGGTGAATTCCATTGTTAGCATCTTCAAGTCCATGCTTACTTTCCCAAGGGTGCTCAACCAAGCCACTCCTAATATCACATCAGCACCACCCAGCTCAAATGGAAAAAAAGATTGAATAATCCTAATCCCTTGGAGCTCTAATTTCACCTTCCTACATACTGTATTTCCTTTCACCCTATATCCATTACCAACTGTAACTCCAAAATGGCCAGTAAATTCCATAGGTAATTGCAACTTCTCAATAACTTCTTTTGAAATGAAATTATAAGATGCCCCATTGTCCACCAAAACCATAACCTCTACCCCCTTAATTCTCCCTTTCAGTTTCATTGTATTATGACTTGTCAGACCTACCAAGGAATGCATAGAAATTTCCATATTCATGAATTCTCCGCTGCAACTTCCTCAATAACCTCATCATTCCTTGGATTGGTTCTGACTCTTCCCCTCTGTTTTTGGGTGGTTCAAAGCTTTCATCCAATATCAGAAGTTGGAGTTGTCTATTCTTACAGATATGATTAGGAGTATAGCGTTCCTCACACCTAAAACAGAGGCCTAACTCCCTGCGCCTTCTTTCCTCTGCCTCAGACAGTCTACGAATGTTGCCATATCCTCTGTTAACGCTGTGTCTTGTCTGCCCACTTCCCTCCAGCGAGGTAGCCTGTGGTTTCTGACCGTCACCGGCCCTCCCCCCCATTCCCGATGTACGCCCAGTTCCTCCACTGCTTGTCGCCTGCGTCGAAGCTCCAGGAGCAGCCCATGAACACGTAGTCACTCAGGTTAGGGGATTTGGAGCATCCTGGAGTCGGTTTGTGGCCTACCAGTACCCAGCCCGAGATCTCCTTGCATCTTTAGCCCGGTCCAACATCCCATTTTTCTCCTCTACCTTATGGGCTAGGTCCATCATATCCTCCAGGGTCATGGGTCGCCCCATTTTAACTTCTGCCTTCACCTCCTCCTTCAATCCATTCACAAATGTTCCCATGAGAAGTTCATCCGATGCATCAAACAAAGGTGCAGAAAGGAGCTAAAATTCCTCATGATATTCAGCTACACTATTCTTCTTCCTTAAGGCCACCAACTTCTCGTAGTTATCACTAGCCTGTGAGGATTGAAATCTATCCATTACTTTTCCCCTGAACTCACACCAGGACTGTACGCGATGCCTCCTCTCAAGCCATTGATACCAGTTAAGTGCTCTTCCCTCCAAGCAGACTGCCACAGCCTCCATTCTTTCATTCTCCCTTACCCGATTCACCCGAAAATACCTTTACACTTTAAATAACCAACCCATGGGATCTTCTCCTGAAAAAATGGGTAGTTCTAACCTACGAAATCTGTTTTCTCCTTCTTCTCTATTGAAGTTTCCCTCTCTGTCTCCCTCCCCTCTCACTTCTATGAGAACCCCCTATAGATCCTACCCTTCCAGGTCTATCTGCTGCCATTTGAGCCCGAATTTCCTCCATGAATTCTCTCATATCCAGTATATGGTCCTGGACTGAGTTCATGTTGCATCTTAGCTCCTCCATTTCCCCCTCCATCTGATCGATTCTCCCCTCCATCCTAGTGTTTACCATCTACGAACCTGGGACCTGAGGCTCTGATACCAAACCGATGGAACCCAAGTAGAAGAAATAAAAGGGATAACTCAAATGATGGTAAAATATTGTTATATTGATTGAAACTGTGCGCTAACACCCTGTATTACACTAGAAAACGATGCAAAACAATCAAAATAAGAACAAACACACTCTCAACAATAGCTTATAGCACTAATCCTAGCAGAAGCTAGAACAAACTAGCCATTAGTGGATGCTAGGCTCCCCAATACCAGTCACAACTCTCCTCCCTCTCAATGGCATTTTCCTTTCCTTTTAAATGCTCTTTCCCTTCCTTCACGCAGCCATGCAGCAGGTCCTCCACCCCAGCCGGTTCCACTACATGCTCATCACACGGGATGGCATCCACGTATAGATGGAAGTTACACATTAGATTTATGGCCTTTTTACCCCTATCTCTTCTAGAGTACATATTAAAAATGTAGGGTCTATCATTAACCAAGCTAACTATAGTAACTAACAAGGATAACTAACCAGTATTCTACATATCCTTACTAATATGTCACCTTATCAATAGAGTCTACTTCTCTTCCCTTACATCCCCTCATAATTATAAACCTACCCCTTCAAAATAACCTTGTCCTCAAGGTTGAGAAAAACAAATTCCCTTTCACATATTACACTTACCCATACTCTTTCCAATAGAAAAAACTATGTGAACAGAAAAATACAAGTAATTCAAATAACTCTTCAGTGAACAACTTGAGGAATGTCTTTGTATGAACTCCCTTGTGAAAACCCACACGCAACTTGCGTTAGCAATCCCTTTCATCAAGTCTGATATATTGAAAATCATGTGATTCCATCCCTCCCATAGCAACTTGGTGGCATGTAAAATAAGCTTGAAACTGATAGGACAGGACAGGCTTCCTTAGGAAAGCCATAGCTTGCTGACACCACAAAATTTACTCTCTGCCAGCTAGCCACTTGAAATTGCCCTTGAAAAATTGCCAACTTAGAAACATGGTGAAGATGTATAAGCTGCACCTGAAGACTCAAGACCACATTATTTACATGTTGCTCCCTTACCCACGCTCAAAAATTAACAACAGATTTGCTGCCCTTGAAGATACAATTGCTCCCAACTCTATCAACGTGGTTGCAATTTGTCCCTCCAATCTTCTGGAATTCATAGATACTGCCAAGTAAAAACCTCCAAATTTGCTGCTGCACAGCTATATTCAGCTGCTGCCCCCAAAATATATAACTTGCTGCAATTCCTCTTGTAAGAGTAGGTCCGGAGCCACCATACAGAACAGGTATTGCTGTACATGGCAATGCTGCCCCCATCATTACACCTTTCATGAAGTCTAGTGCTACGTGCCTATTTTTTCCAGTATATTTCGAGGGATTCTAACCTCAATTGTAAGGCAATTCGAGGTGCCTTGAGCCTCCTAGGTTCAACACTCTAAGTTGAGATGCAATTTTTTTGTATTCATGAAAGGAAAATCCCTTTATATAGCATCAAGGCCTACAATTTATTTTAGGAAGAACTAAATAAGGAAAAGACAGGATTTAAAGAACTTTATTGCTGCATAAATGGAGTTGACTTTCGATGCTAGCAGCTCCTCCCCAGTCCAGCCACGAAAGCAGCCCTTTAATGCAGTATTGTTACTCAAATCAGCCCTATATTCCAGCCCCAAATTGACGCCCTATTAATCTCATTTACTACCATAAATAGGAACCATACTAGATGCCAGTCTCCTCTATCTCCTGCAATCTGCCCAGCTGTCAAACAGATCCTTTTAATTAATTCCCAGCCCAATTTGCATCCCCAACTTGCAGCTACCTAATATTAGCATTTCCCACTTTAAATAGGAAATAAATCAAATAGGAAACGAACCAAGGTGTTGCCAGATTTGCCCCTAACAACTCCATCCCCCATAAAAAATCCTTGTCCTCAAGGATGAAAATGTCTCTCTCTTCTTTCTCTTCTATTCCTCTCTCTCTATTTTTTCTTTTGTTGTCTTTCCACATTTGTTTCCTTAGTTCCTGTTGTCCATTAATCCGATTAGATGGTCCATTTGTGCCATGTGATTCTACCTATTTTCCTTTCCAGAAAAATCCCACATCTCCTTGAATTCCCTAATAATCGGACCTACTCGCTTGAGCCACTGAGTATCAAAAACAGTATCACACCCTCTATTGATAAGAGGTAAGAATCCAACGTGAATTCCACCCCTTGGGTAGTCTAAGGAGTAGCTATTTCAATAATGGCATAGAAGCTTATTTCTGGAACTTCCTCGATATCAGCTTGCTGTTCTTCTTCCACATCATCTCCTTTGACTACTGGACTTTTTTTAAACTCCTGTGTAGTCCTCTGCTGTAAGTCCTGAATTTTGGCTCACATAAGCCGATTTCCCCTCGATTCTAAGAACAAGAATCACCATGTCCATCACCCGATTTTAAGAGAAATTTCTCTTGAATTTGGCTGGATATGGAAATGATCATGTCCTCAGTATGCTTCATCAAGCGCTCCTCCATAGCCTTGATTGCTTGCAGCAGAGATTGTTGCGCTGCGTTTAGAGAGACAATCTTATTCTCCAATCTGTCAAGGTGATGGTCAGACATGTTTGGCTCTAATACCAAGTGGTTATGTGCCTATTTTTTCTAGGATACTTCGAGGGATCTTAACCTCCTTTGTAAGGCAATTCAAGGTGCCTTGGACCCCCTAGGTTCAACACTAAGTTGGGATGCAATTTTTTTGATAATATATTCATGAAAGGAAAATCCCTTTATATAACCTCAAGGCCTACAATTTATTTTAGGAAGAACTAAAACAAAAAAACAGAATTTAAAGGAACATTATTGATGCATAAATGGAGTTGACTTTCAATGCCAGCAGCTCCTCCACAGTCCAGCCACGAAATCAGCCAGCAGCTCCTCCCCAGTCCAGCCACAAAATCAGCCCTTTAATGCAGTCATGTTACTCAAATCAGCCCTTTATTCCAGCCCCAAATTGACACTATTAATCTGATTTACTACCATATATAGGAACCATACTAGCTGTCAAGTCTCTTCTATCTCATGCAATCCGCCCCACCCCCCTCTGTCAAACAGATCCTTTTAATTAATTCCCATCCCAATTTACATCACCAACTTGCAGCTTCCTAATATTAGGATTTCCCACTTTAAATAGGAAATAAATCAAATAGGAAACAAACCAGCTGCAACAAATCAAATAGGAAACAAACCAAGGTGTTGCCAGATTTGCCCCTAACATCCAGTAATTTTTTTGTCCTGCTTTCGACAAGAAGTCTTATGCTTGTGCTGAAGTGCAACCAAACATAATGGCATCCCCGAGAGCAGTATTTGAAATGTATCTCCTCTCCCCTTCAAACATTCATCATGAGTTCTCAAATGAAGCAAAACATTTTCTGCATGACGTGCTGCTCTGTCATGTTGCCACAACCATACTGGCCACTTGACATATCACCACTCTTGAAGAAAGAATGATAGCTGTCATAACCATAAACTCTGTCACTCTACCACTTGTATCATCTATCCATTGCAAATTAACCAAACAGCCACAAAGCACTGACTCTTTGCATCACCCAAACTCACTCCCACTTCCTTGCAATCAGCACATTCCCTTTGGCATTTGAAACAAAAATAAGGCTTTGTCGCAATTGAAACAACATAGAATCAGCAACAGGAACACATCTGAAACGCAAACCATCATCCCATGTTATGCTGCTGTGACGCCTTGACAACCTTCTTGGCCACATAGGCCTGGATCATCTCCCTCCCCTTCTGCTTTGCTTGACAAATAGCCCATATCTTCTTGACAAAATGAAACTCCACTAGAACCAGAAAATCTAACTTCAGACTTAATGACAGTAAGCGGAGGTTCATTGTTGATATCCTAGACACTTTTGTAAACTGAAAAACAAGCACAGCTGCTGCACCAGAATTAATAGCTTGATTTATTACAGCAGCCAGGTGTGCTCTCTTGTGTCTCCATGTGGCCTTGTCAATCCGAGGAACCTTCTGCATTCTTTGACAGAACGCTATATATCATAAACAACGCAGAAATTGCACAGAAAGATAAGCACCACCACTACTTGCCTCTTGACTCTCTTAAACCATTTCATGCCTTCGCCCATAAGACACCAGAAATAATTTTCTAAAGACCTCGCTAAAACATGAACAACATGACAAAAATCCTGGTACTCAACAAACCATAACACTTCTGCCATAGTCTGCTCTACCCATTTCTTAAAACCAATCAAGAAATAACCTTAGCTGAAGCATCATGCAGAACAAAACTCTCCACAGATGCTGCTACAGCTAGAAACAAATTATTAACAGCACTAACCACCTTAACCACCTCAGCAACGTCCTCTAACCTCTCTTCACATTCATTGTTGCTCTCGGATAAAATAGTTGCATCACCAGAAAAATTCAATGCTGTCAACACCATCTCCTGCTGCTCGACTCGTTGATATAACCGCCCACACTCCACCCATGTCAGCCATCATGTTGCCCATTTGAGTTGTAAAAACCAAAAAGGATCCTTTCTTCTGATATGCCCAAAACAACGCCAGTCCTTCCATGTAAGGCTCCACAACAGAAGCTTAAACCCACGCCTATGGTATGGCTCTTGCCACAATCCAGATCATACTTGCAAGGTCCCATAAGAACGCCAACACATCACATTCAAGACCAAGAACCTGTCTGTCATCCAGCAGGTTACTTGAATTCAAACAATCAGAAAACCTTCTTTTCTAGCCCCTCTCCCAAAAATCCTCCTTGAATGCTCTTCATCTTCCAAGAATTGCTTTCTTGCAGAACAACTTCAAAACAACATTTTAATACTGCCATTAACAACCTCCAATAAACTTCCTTGACAAAGCTCTTGGAATTCCAGAATTCATACTCCCTTAAATAAGCCAAGAGCCATACACCAAAGAGATGCATAGAAAGTTATTCTATCCCATAAAGCATATAAAGCCAAAGAGAAGCCCCTGAATATACAGGCATTCATTTTCAACCAAATATTGCAAAGGGCAAATTAGCTTTACCTCCATAAGAGTGTCCAAAATCTTGCCCTACCCTTTTCCAGGAAAAGAATAGTATCATCTGCAAACTGAAAATGGGACACTACATTCTCCTCTTACCGAACCCAAATTCCCATAATAAGATGTTACAACTCCTTGGTAGAAGTCACCCCCAAAAGCTAGTCGTTGAGGGAAGGATGCCCAAGAGACTATAAACCTCACATGCTCAGCCCATACTAGGGGATGTAGGACATCTATTGCATATTAGATGCAATGGAATCCTAACAATTCCCCCCTTACAAGCCGACGTCCACTGCAGTGGTGGCTTCACCAATCCCACCTCGAGTAGCAACCTTCCCACTCCGCTTTAAGACATGGCCTAGACCAAACCACTCTGATGCTATTGTTACAACTCCTTAGGTAGAACTCAACCCCAAAAGCTAGCCATTGCGGGGAGGGTGTCCAAGGGATTATAAACCCCACATGCCCAGCCTATACTAGGTGATGTGGGACATCCATCCCACATTCTAGATGCAATGGAATCCTAACATAAGATTTCTATCCACTGCCCTTCAAATCATCCTACTAAACACATCCACCCCTAAGGTGAACAAAAAAGGAGATAAAAGGATCCCCTTGCCTCACTGCCACGAATCCAAGATTTCGACTCCCAATTTACTATTAATGAAAAAGTTGCCATGGAGAGACAACCAACATCCAAGTTCTCCACTTAGCCCCTAATAGACCCCCAGTCAACCTAAAATATTCCAGAAAGGCTAAGGGCATAAAAGAGAATGACATCTAAGGCACGTGGCAAAATTGTATAGGGAGGCCAGGTTGGTTATTAGGCTCTGGGATGCGAGTGGAGGGGCAAAGAGGTTTTGGCTGTTTGGGAGGGGAACCCTAGAGCCATTATAACTAGGACGGGTTGCTGCTAAATGATCTCTAGTGTTTTCTTTCTTCTTGTTATTTGGTATTTCAGCTTCTACGTGTAATTTCTAAAGGCAAGGGAATACCCTACCATTGGGATAGTCATTGGATGTTATTCTGGAGCTTTTGGCTATCGTTTAGTAATATATATCTATCAATTTCATTCAGTTGGGTGTGTGGTACTGGATTGTGAGTTCTGGTGTCTCATCATTTGGTATCGGAGGAGTTCTGGTGTCTCATCATTTCTAAGGGCAAGATTGAGAACCTGGAGCAAGGAATGGAGGAGTTGAAAAGGGAAATGGCGATATTCGCGAGTACTTCATGGAACTACAAGCCGAGAGGGAAGAGAACAGAAGGAGAATCACAGCGAGGGGAGAAAACTCGGAGGGAGGATCAAACAGAGTAAATGAGGAGGAACCTCGAAATCGGGACCCTGACACGGAGGAACAGACGGGAACGGGAGAATCGATTTAGAAAGTTAGAACTACCATTATTCGCTGGAGACAATCTGAAAGGGTGTTTGTTCAAGGTAAAGCGTTACTTCAATGTGAACGGAGTGGCAAATGAAGAGAGAATGGAAGCAATCACGGTTTGCTTAGAAGGGAGAGCTTTGAACTGGTTTCAGTGGATGGAGATTAGGGGGAAGGTGCGTTCATGGAGAGAATTTTGAAACCAACTTCTTGACCGGTTTCATCCATCTCAGGCAAGTAGCAAATATGAGCAACTCGTGGCACTCAGGCAGATAAGGACGGTCACTAAGTTCAGGGAAGAGTTTGAGTTGTTCTCAACGACGGTAGCTGACGTGACAGAAGAACACCTAATGGGTATCTTCTTAAATGGGCTGAGAGAAGACTTGAGAGCTGAAGTGTGTATAGTGTGACCTGAGACATTAGGCAGCTTAATGAAGGAAGCAGAGGACCCATGATAGGGGTAAGGATCAGTGAATCTCAACAAACACCAACCATGGTGAGGGATCACACTATGCAGTCGAGGGCCAGTAACCATCAGGGAGAGGCCAATTTCAAAAGGCTTACAAAGGCTGAAGTTGCTCGGCGCAAGGGGTTAGGTCTGTGCTTTCGTTGTAAGGAACGGTACGCACCAGGCCATCGCTGTAAGGATAAAAGCCTACAAAATCTCATTGTGGCCGATGAAGGAGATGACGAGCATGGTGAACCTGTATTAGAACCAAAACCCGAGGAGAATCAAACAGAGTTAATCGCTAACACTGACGAGGGAGAGAAGTTTCAGTTGAAAGTTTCGATGCATTCCTTAGCTGGGTTGTCCGCGAGCCACACTATGAAGGTAAAAGGGAAGATAGCGAGACTGGACGTGGTGGTGTTAATAGATAGTGGGGCTTCCCATAACTTTGTTTCACTGGATCTGGTGAACAACGCGGGGTTGAATGTGGAGGAAGGTCCCTGTTTTGAGGTATTGGTTGGGAATGGGGAGAAGATCTGAGCAAAATGGGTATGCCAGGGCATGCAGTTGGACATTCAAAGCATCAGAATAACACAGTTCTTCTTCCCTTTTAAATTAAAGGGAGCTGACGTGATACTAGGGGTTGCATGGCTGGAATCTATGGGTGATGTGATAATCAACTGGAAACTACTTATTATGGAGTTCAATCTAGGGAATACTCCTGTTCGTTTGAAGGGGGATCCATCCCTCACTAAAAGTTTCTTTTAAGAGCATGTTGAAATCCTTCCACCAACAATAGGAAGGATACTTAATTGACTTTGGGGCAATGCACATACAAAATACAAAAGAGCCCTCGAGGGAAGTGAGGATAGGATGAGTTCGATGCTCTATTTCAAGCATCATCAGGGCTTCCTCCTCCCCGTGAACAAGATCACCGTATTCAGATGAAGATTGGAGCTCAACCCCTGAATATCAGACCTTATAGGTACACATATTCTCAAAAGAATGAAATAGAATACTTGGTCAAGGAGATGTTATTAGCTGGGATCATTCAACCCAGCACTAGTCCCTTCTACAGTCCTGTTCTGCTTGTTAAGAAGAAGGAGAGAGGGAAATGGGTGGGAGTGACAGATGGGGAGGAGGAAGCTACGGCTAAATTATAAATTAAGAAGGAAGAAGAAAATTAAAAAAAAAAAGGTCATGGGTTAGGATGATGGACCGAGTTGGGTTGGTGAGAAGGGGCTTTGATTAGGCCAGGTGTATTGGGCTGATGGGTTAGGCTGAGGAATTAGGCTTCACTTGGTTCTTTTTTTTTATTATCTTTCTTATTTATTGTAAAAATTAAATTTTGTCCAGGTAAAAAATAATAATAATAATAATAAAAGAACAATAATTAAAAATTATTAATATTAAAAATTATGATTAAAAAAACAAAAAATATAATTAACTAAAAAAAAAACAACAACAAAAACGAAGAAAGAAGAGAGAAAAAGAAAAAGAACCCACTGTCCAGCCCAACATCACCTCAAACCGGCTCCAGCCCCTTGACCCGGTCCCTTAAACCCACTTCCCCATTCCTCTAAAAACAACCATCACGCGGTACCCACTATTTGCGAACCTCTCGCGGTACCCACTCTCTGCCAATCCCCTCCCCCCGTAAAGTCTCTTCCTCCAAGCCTTCACCTTTGTCTCACCTGTATCACGTAACCTCTGCACTGCAACCACCCACTCTCCACGGAACATACCACCCTCTCTGCTCACCTCCATCTCTGCATCACTCACCTCCTTTGCCAATTCCTTCTCCCAGG
>JASKGM010052084.1:0-19728 GCA_034509205.1 Ceratonia siliqua
AGGACTGATTAATAAAATAATAATAATCTTATTTATTATTATTATTATTGTCTATTGTAACATAGACATTAATCTTATCATATTAGACATTAATCTTATCTTATCCCCTTTTATCTCTGGTCATCATCAAAATCCATCATTTATAGTCCTATACTAGCTAATTTGATTAGAGAGAGAGGAGTTGTGAACATTTATTGTATTACAAATTAGGTATCATTGATGTCTCAAATTTATTATGGTGAGCCCCACCACAATATGGGTTCTATTGACCATGGATTCAATGCAGTCACTGAACTTTTTAATCACTGCATATCCATTGGATATATGCAAAAATAGTGTAGCAATAATATTTTGCGCACATCCCAACCATTAAAAATGACTAAATCCTGTATAATTAGTGCACGAGATTCATGTCCTTTCACAAATGTAAGATAAATGTAACTAGTATATCAAAACAATGATTTGCTTTTTTAAAAGCATATAACTATTATTTAATAAAATAAAAAATTGTGGGACAATTAATACATTGTCATTGATGAGTTTACTGATTTATTTACCTTTCCAATCATTCATTGTAAGCTTCCTCCATTTTATCATACATGAGTTGATAGTACTTGTTAAATATCTGAAGAATAACAATTATTATTATTACAAAATAGTGATATAGCCAATGACGACATGTTTGGATATTTTTTTTTTAAAAGTGCATTTGGAATAATAGTGATTATTTAGATAAGTTTCTAAAAAAAAGTAAAAGCATAAAAAAAAATAAAAATTGTGTTTTTTTTAAGCTAAAATCTTTAGTTTAAAAAAAAAAATACTTGCAGTAGATAATAGAGAGAAAAATAATTGATCATCTTTTAATAAAATTTTTAAATAAAAATATATATTTAAAAATATTTTTCAATTACCATATTTAAACATAAAATAATTTATACTTTTAATAAAAACATTTCTAATTAAAGGACTTTTATAAATTTGTTTTTTTAAACTCATCTAAATTAACTCTAAGACCAAACTAAAGAACAATTGTCTTTTAAGATCGTTTGAGAAAAAAATTAATTTTAATTAACGTGTAAACTAGTCTAATAATGTTGTATAAATTAAAAAAAAAAACAATTGTTGAGCAATAATGTGTGAATGGTATATCAATATCATGCCATGCTGCAAATGCAGGTAATACTCCACGATCCAAATGCGTTTTGGAGCCCCACATGCCTTCCCCACCCATCAAATCCCACATTCTTGTTCTCTCAATAGAGTCATTTTCATTTGTAATTTGCCCTATTTCGAGACAGACAAAATATATATATATAAAAGAACAATAAAGATCTCAAGAACACTTGTGGAAGCAAAAACTGAAAAGAGAAGTAAATATAGCGGAGAAAGTAATTAATTACAAATGCAAAGCAACAAGATTGTGTTATCAGTCTGATTCTGAAGGTAAAATAATAGTCCAAGCTGGCCTCTTTCCAGGAAATAGCAGAGAACATGGGTGGGGCACTTTAAGACAAGATTCCAAGGGTAGATCCCAAATCTTTTTTCCCAGTTAGAGACAATGACCTCCTCAACCATTCTAGTGGAATTTGAAATGTTCACCAACACAATGAAGTATATGGAAAGTTCATAGGTGTCTTAATTGGAGATAAAAATAAATAAATATTACTAACTGAAGAGCCCAAAGAGAAATATATGAGATTTTAGCTATAGAGGCTGGCATAGACACAACACTCATCTCCTCCTACAAAGTACTGAACTTGCATATTATGAACTACTTGCTTCCTTTAATTTGTTTTAGTTTTTAATTGGTTCAGACAAATCAGACCTTCATGTGTGTTGGTGATGTGGAGATGCAGAGGAGCCATTATGGGTGGAGTGGAGATATTATTTCTGAACAGGAAAATGTCAATTTGATTTTGGGGAGCAGAAGACATTCTTTTGGGGCTAAGGGGAGTTGGTGAGGCAGTTATAGGAATAGTTGTGAGTGTCAGAAGCCCTTTGTGGCTGAAACTAAAAGAGAAAAGGAGGCATTAATAATTAAGAGAGGACCAGCTAGAGAGACAGCCTTTGCTTCTCCGCAAAAGGAAAGCCAGTTTCCTGTCAACATTTGTTTACATGCAACTTGCTTAACTTTAATGCTTAATGATGATATTTAGACTCTTCCTCCCTCCTCTCAAAGGCACAAACCATTCCCTTTTCCCCACTAAAAAACCTTGCAAGCAAGTTGCAATTCATGCAACCCATGGGTCCTTTCCTCCCTTTCAACTTCCGAACCCACATAAAGTGTATCAGCTTTTCACTGTTCCTTTTCTATAAGAGAAATTGTAAGGCTGATACTTGAGGCTGACACTGCTATTATCTCAGGACTGCCTAAAGAGCATCTATGCACTTGCCTTCATCACTAACGATCTCTTTGCAGAGATTGGTGGCTCTAAATTATCATCCTCTTTTGCTTCTAAGCTTTCTCAATTACTTCAATAAAAGCTGAACTAAAAACAGAAGCCATCAAATTATAAACTATTTAGTCTCCAAATATTTTAGAGTCATGCAAGCATAGAGTTACTAGAAGTTCTATCCGGACAGAGTAATAACTGAAAGAGTGAATGGCACTCGGTTGGGCGCATACAGTTGATCTATGCCTTATATTTTCCCAGCATTCTAACATAACCAGATATTTAACAGGCGGACCAAACAGATGAAGAGAAGTGTAATTTTTTCATGCAAGTCATTCCTTAGTAGTTTATTACTTTATTTTCCCCCTGTTAGACTCTAAATTACTTTTCTGATGGTGGGTAAGCGTTCACTGTCTTTGAACCTGACAAAGATTTAATATCTGAAGTTAAATTATTTTGCCATAAGAAGCTGAAGTAAATGGAATAAAGGAGAACAAAGCATATAAAATTAACTTAAAACAAGTTTAGCAAATAAAATATGAGTAAAGAACATACTTTTCTCATTCAAAACTGAGCATGCAAAGAAGTTTGCTATTAAACAATGTAAAGATGAGAAATGATCAGAGCTGTTGGCAATTTTCAGTTGACCTAAATTATCATCTGAATTTGCTCCTTGTACAAGGCTGTATAAGTGGCACACTTCCATTATTTAGTGGGGTAATTTAAAAGCCAAGCCCAATAGTAGGCAGATGATCCGTACACACAAGTACTGCATGTTCTCTGACAAGCTATGCATGCTCTTGTTCCTTTTCTTTATTTACTTTTATGGAGTTTACATATTTTAATATTGGAGCTATTATGTGCTGTCTAAATTGCTAGTGCTATCCATGCACAGATCTTGATTTTGCAGAACCTTATGCAAACAATTTTTCTATAATTGGAAGGAGAGAAAGGAAAAGGAGAAAAGGGGGCTGGCACAAAGATATTGCAGTAGAACAGGCAAATAACTGCCCAGCTTTCATTGACATAACTAACTTCTCTCACAGGGTATAATATAGAACCTCTGTGAGGAAAATCTCAAAGCTTTGTACAATTTTGGAGACCAAAGTTAGAGTCACATAATTAACATAAAAACCAAATAGGGCTGCAAACTAAAAAGAAAATCAAAGAAAAGAACGAGACAAAACAGCAGATCAAGATTTGATGAGATTGATGAAGAAAGATATTAAAAAAAGAGAAGTAAAAGCTGCTGCTTCATCTTGGTCATCTTCTTCAATTAGACAGAACCATCAACCTTGTCCTTCTTTCATCTTAGCATTGATGTTAGAGACCGGAAAACTACTTCTTCACAAGGAATAGTGAGACCCATATCGTGATCGAAGCCAAATTCTTCCTCAGCTTGTCGAAGGAGGGATTGGAATTCCGGGTGAGTCAAGAATGAGATAGGGACAATGTACCTAATTCTGTTTTCACCAACGTAAACAGCGAAATGGCCCTTTGGGACGTCAAGAGGCAGGCCATCATCGTCATAGCCATGTTTCTTTCCTAAGCTAGAACATCTCTTGAGGATTTGCTTAAGGACTGCTGTTTGGTTGAGCTTGTTTGATTTTCTAATGGCCATTTTCAGCGAGAGAGGATGTGGTCTAAAGCAAGTTGCGTGTGCAGGGGAGTTGAGGGAGGGATAAGAGAGTGAAGAAGTAGAGTTAGTGGTGATGGGAAGAGGGATTTCGGTGACGGGTATTTATGAAGAGTCTGGGCACTGGGCAGAGAGAGAGAGAGAGGGAGAGAGAGAGAGAGAGAGAGAAAGGTCATGTGGAGTGTGGGGGTAATAGACAGACCACGGGTGTTTTGGGGTATGCGTTATTGTGCAAGGACATGGTGGAAGCCAAGCCATCTGACTATTACTATGCTATGTTGGTCCTCCTAATAGCAACATGGACCCAATCACTCAGCTTTAATTCTCCCCTGTCAACAACGAATTTCTGTGTGTTCTTTCCTTAAAAAGGGTTATTAGTTGGGCAATTTGGCTTAAAGAATATCCTCTTCACAAAAACTTTTCAAAAATCTGTCTTTCTTTCTTTTTGCTGAAATCTTATAAAACCTAATATCCTTTCAATTAAGTTTAGTTTTAATATTCTCTCTTCTCAGAGCAGAAGTTTATTTTCCAGATTTGTCATCATTCCTGGCTTAATATCTTTGTGCAGTTAAGTTCTTTACTGAGATAAGCTGCTAATGGTGTGGAATGTTCAACGTAAGGCTAGCTAACATCAGTCCAAATGTAGGCTATATAGAATCCCACTCTTTACTCACCGCTAATCTCTCTCTCCCCAACTGAATCACGGACCTACAACAATAATTGTACTCTTCGGTAAAACCTGGTGCTGGTTTGGCTTTTGTTGATTGTTGGGTTTGTGACACTGTAGACTTAGTAAATCACATCAAACGCCGATATTTTTTTTTTTATGAAATAATTATTTGTGTCTTAAACACATTTAAATAATTCGTGAATACTTATTTTATTATATTACATTGTCTGTATCCATGCCTATATATTTTAGTTGACACATAAAAGTTGAAATAGACCTGAGACTGTGCAAACAAAACCATTTTTGCAGAAACCCATGTGTTGGTTACTCCACCTTTCCAGGTTTTGACCTCATCACTTTATCTTCAAATGAAACACACTTTTCAGCAAATTATTGAAATAATTTAAACTATAGCCTCATACACTTACCTTTTGCTTATGCATTATATGCATTCGCAAGCCTATCAGTCTATCACTGTCTTTTTGTCCATTTCCCACTTCCACATCACTCATGCCATGTCTATTTACTCTAACTTCTCTACCAGTTCAAATATTAGATCCAGCCGGCTAATCCTCGAATAGAAATCTACTACAGCTCTAAACCGAATGAAATTAAATAGAAAGGAGCTTGTACTGATTTTCTCTTTGTTTGGTCAGTGAGAGAAAAATAAGATGCACTAATTATTCTCGTTTTGCTTGAAGATGCTTCAATATCTTCCATTTCCATCAAGTATTTGACTAGTTACTACTTCTCATATCTTCCATTTCCATCAAGTATTTGACTAGTTACTACTTCTCTTCTAATTGTCTGAATAGGGATTAATTAATTAAAAGCAAAGCATTATAAGAAAGCTGTTAAGGAAGTTTGAATATGAACATGAAGAGTTCGGTCATATTCAACGGGATTGGTTGGTTGGTTCTTGGAAGCCATTCATATTAGTTGTTGGAGTGGAAAAACAAAGTAACAATAGGCTCAACGTATAATAAAACGAAAAGCTAGTTCATGCTTGTCAATTTCTCACCCTACATGTTATATTATCCATTACTGCAGTGTTCGCTACTAGAAATAAATGTCTCAACGATGAAGGACTTCCCTTGTGGTCCTGCCTAAATCACCACCACTAGATAGCAGAACTATAATCAGACATAAACCTATATCCAATGTACACCACTATTTCTGTCATAGCCTGCCTTCATTTTGCTTCCTTAGTTACCTTACCATGTTTCTGAGGCTCAGAAAGTGATCCTAGAAACCTAAATAAGGGACTCAACTCCACAGTAGTATCTGCCATCTCTGTGCTCTGCTTTCAGCTTCTGTTTTTATCAAAATGCCAATTACTAACTCATCGGACAAAATATACTTTCATGGGAAACCTTCAAACACCTTGCCTATGTTAAAGGAGTAAAGGACTAACATTTAAGAGTAAAATACACCCTTCAACCTATGGTCTAAGATACCCTCTTAAATCTAATTTCACTGCTCATCCGCTAACTTCATTTATTTTATTCTCATTATTATTTGGCCGTAAGAAAGTAAACAATATTAGGTTTTGACTTATGTTACTGAATAAGATACATGGGAAACCAGTTACCTGGATGTCGCTGTCCTAGCAAAGACTCTTCATGTTCTGTGAATGAGATTATTTGGAGAAAGAGAAGGATTAAAAACAGGGGAGAGGCTTGAAAGGCCCACCGTTTTCACCAAATTGCGGTGCTATGCAGAGCAAATCAACTAAGGGATATTCTTTTAAGTCGATGGTGACTTTACCTTTCCTTTGGCACATGAAGGCCATGTTACTCTTGCCCCCCAAAATCCTCTATTCAAAACAACTTAGTAAGGATCTGTGAGATCATTTCAACCACTTGAAAACGCCTTCCACTACTCACCTTTCCTCCCAAATTTGTAACCTCCCACTAGGAACCTCACATCAGCTCTAGTGTTTCTGTAATTTGTAAATACATTGTACTGAATTACCTTTGTCCTTTCTATTGGGTTTTTGCTGAAAAACTTGGTGCGGAATCAAATCAATGTATAAAAGTAGCCCTTGATAGATGGGAATGCCATCTTCAAATGTTCTAGAGATGGTTAAAATCCTAGAAAATGGAAAGGAGTTGCTACAAGTGATCTCATCAAGACATAGTGAAACTAGAAAATTATGTGATGTAGGTTGTGAGGAATGCTTGAATTAAGAGTCTTAATGATTTATAGTGAAATTTAAAGATGATGTCATATGTAAGGTGACGTGAGATATCATTTGCTTATTTAATGACTTAGTTGAATGCGCCTCCCTCTCATTGTAGGGCTTGGAGTCCATGTCCCATGTAAGAAGGGGCGCATTCAACTCTAGATTTTTTGTTCATTTGTCTGGAATATTATTTACTAAGATTTTATTTTTTAAATTTTACTAGGGTTTATTTGAAATAAATGGATACTCAGATAAGTTCACCATCGTTTACAATTTTTTAAAACTATGTAGGTGGACTTATTTAAATTTAATCAGGAAAAATTTAAACAAGGTCACATAAATTAAGCGGAGCCATTTATATAGTTTTGTACAATAATAAATGGAAAAGTTATGTAAGCGTTTCTCTGAATTGAACTAGGCTAGGAGTAGATCCAAAGCTAGCTGGTCAGATATCACCAGCCATGAACCTTCCCTACAAGAAGTCTAGAATTGGATGAGCCAAATTCAATAATTAAAGACTAGAGAAGGACCCACTTCGGAAATTAATAAGAAAGGATGTGAAGCCCACCGGATATGGACTCGTACCTGGGATCATACGTCTGAAAGTTGAGACAGTCACGTGCATAGCCCATCTCAAAGCCATAAGTAACAACGGAAGTACCTAACAAGGGAAGGGCCCCACTGTCCAAAAAAAACCACATGGGAAGGGTCTTCCCTTCTTATAATAACATGCAGGCGTTGTACCTCAAAGTAGCGACCAAAAAGGACAAAAAGAAAAGAAAAGAAACATCATAGTAAGATCCTCAGTCAAGGAGAAAACCTACCAAATTAAGCAGGTGGAAGTTAGATTTCACTTTAATGGCTACCCCTGAAGATCACTACTTCAACCTAACTCAACCCATACAAATAAGGGCCCTACGGCGATACCTTACAAATTCAGGAAATCATGATGTTCCAAATGAAAGAAAATAAAGGAGGAAAATACCGTAATTGTATTCAAGAGATATTCAAAGTTTCAAACCACTATGATATCTAATCTTTGGTACACAATAAATGTATATTACTGTGATCAATTAAAAAAAGGCAGACTGCAATTTCTCATCTTCTATGATTAAATCATGCCCATTTGGCCTGCTTATGTTTATTGGCAGAGCCAAACCACCTTTAAAAAAGTACAACACTGCACAAAAGAGAGGAAGGGAGAGAGAGAATACAACTAAAGAAACAACTTGCTGATGAGGAATATATAATCTTTCCATTCTTTTGTCATCACGTTTTCTGCTGACTAAATAGAAAAGAAGCCTCAAATATCCTAATTCTACATCTATGGGTCAGAAGAAGATTTGAACTGCTGATGCGGCCCATCTACCAAACCTATATCTCATCTGAGTTCAGCTTTATGAGCTTGAACCTAAGACATCGGAAATAAGCTAACCTAAGACATCGGAAATAAACTAAGACAAGAAAATGAAATTCAACTGCCTGTTCTCAGCTTCTTATTGTCATTAACTTCCATAATTGTAGATACACAATGAACACTAACGCAGGGAGTCGCTAGCTTATCAAAATCTTATGAGGAAAACACCATCAACTAAATAAGGGGTGGGACTCTAGCTTAATGACAATGGTCAAGGATTTGGAGAAAGGATAATGAGTTCATCTGAATTGTGTAATCACAAATTAAAAGAAGTACATCATGAAAAACTTCAGTATTAAATAATGATGTGTTACAGGTGATTTACACTCTTGTGCACCACCTAGATAACGCTTAGAATGTACACAACGTATTGGTGATTATAGCTGCTGGAAATAAAATCCTCTAATGATGAACGAGCTGGAAATACATAACATGTTAGCTATTAAATAAAACTATAACCAAGCTCTACCAGTTCAACACATAGTGAAGTGCAAGTGCAAACCATCTAGTTCCCCCAACTGATTGTTTGAGAATGACACGCAATGGCAATGACATTGCCTATTGTATTCTGATAAACATTTGCAGCTGGAGACTACATAATCACCCCATTCATGTTCCTACTGCCAGGGGCGGGAGATACCAGTTCACCGTCCGTAATGTTCGTGAGCATCTAAGACAAATATAATATACACACTCAAGAGGTTCAGTTTCATGCATCTTGTTCTAATTTATGGTTATCTCAGGAAAATCTGCCAATTGCCAAATTATTATTCAGTAGAAAATCTGTTCTGAACTGTTGTCTCCCATTTTTTACTCCCAAGCTAGTTGTGCATTCGCTCCCTGATCATATGTATCTTCAGAATTTGGAGCAGAGACCTATCTATCAGCAAGCTTTGAAAGGAACACAACTTTGACCATTTTTAACGCATTCAACTTGTCACCTGAACCCAACTGTAGCCAACATCTTTTCTCAACCCTCTTTCTTTAATCAACACCCTCAACTTCCCAATCTCATCCCACATACCAAACCGGGCATATAGGTTTGATAGCATAATGCAGATCCCAACATTTTGGGGATCCAACTCAAGAGCTCTCTGAGCTGCCAATTTGCCCAACTCCATATTCCCACGATCCACACAAGCACCAAGTATTGCTCCCCACATGGAGATGATAGAATTTCCCATTTCCTTATAGTGTTTCTCGTTCAGTAGTTCCCATGCCTTCTGCAATTCACCAGCCCTACAAAGCAAATCAACTAGGCAGCTGTAATGCTCTGGACCAGGATCTAACTTAAAATCATTAGACATAGATTCAAAATACTTGATCCCAACTTGTACTTGGCCAGTGCGACTACAAGCTGAGATTACTGTTAGAAATGCTATCCCATCTGGTCTGATTCCTTCCACCAACATTTCATTGTACAAAGCAATTACTTCCTCGTAAAAGCCATTTCTACCATATACACCAATCATTGAAGTCCATAGCACAATGTCTCTACTTCTTTCTCCTCTAATTTCCATTCCAGCCAACTTGAAGACTTCCCAAGCCTTCTTTACCAGGCCACACTTGCCATACATCTCAATTAATGCACTCTGGAGAAACACATCACTTTCTATATTATGCACTGTACGGAGCAAATAACTATGCAGTTGTCTACCCATTTCAATTGCCGATAATCCAGTGCATGCATGTAAAGCTGCTGATAATGTAAACTGATCATAATTCAATTTTAACGTGGGCATTTTCCTAATTAGTTCAAGTTCTTGGACCCATAATCCAGCCTCACCATAACCTGACAAAAGTGCATTGGCACAGACAGTATTCTTCTTGGGAATTTCGTCAAACACAAGCCCCGCATCTTTTATATTCAACAATTTTGAGTACAGATAAATGAGAGCACTACCCACAAAAACACTGGATGACCAACCTGATTTTCCCACGAGCGCGTGTATCTGTTTTCCAAATTTAACATCTTTAATTTTTGACGAAGCAGTCAAAGAGCTACACAAAGTGTACGTATCAAAGGGAACGGCATTCATGTGCATGAAGGAGAGAGTATTAAGAGCAAGAAAAGGGAAACCTTTTTGACAAAAATGAGATATTAACACATTGAAGTGTAATGGGGTGGTGGAGTTCATGCACTTGAAGAAATTGGACAACGTTTGAACGTCGTTCTTAGGAAGGCATCCAGTGTATGTGGCTATGAGTTCAGAGTGAAAGTCATGTGAGATGAAGAGCATGCCTGTTGTGAGTAGGTAACCATGGAGCTTTTTGATGGCTGCGAGATTCTTCGTTAGATGACATTGTTGCAAAAATTGAACTGCAGAATCGAATATTTGGGTAGATTTGAAGGGGGATACGTTGGACATATAAAATGGAATTAATCAAGATCGGTGCTTGCTACTTAATGATATGAGTACTCCCCACAGAGTAGGATACTGGGATGGCTCGGCCCTTTGGTGATAATTCAACATTCACATTGTTTTTCTTTCTCCCTTTTAATCAATTGAAATTCGGCAATTTTATGAAAAATTTCACATAATCTAAATTTTTTCAACACTGAATGCACAAAAAGTTTTATTTTCATTTTTTAATTTAACTAATAAATTATTAAAATAAAAATGTTAAAATACATCTAACAAGAGAAAATTCAATTTTTTTAAAGGAATTAAATGTTCAATAACAATATCCAAAATTCTATTTTCAAATTTTATTCACTCAAATGGTCAAACCCAATTAACTATTTTGTCACTGATTGGCGATTGTTCGTAAAACAAGTTTTTGTGTGAGATTTGGTATAATAATAAGACCGTCATTCTAAGTGCACCTACCCTAATAAGAAAAAAGAGAGCTTCTTTTTATTTATTTGACATCTATTTAGGGAAAAGATTATTTATTCTCTTGCTTTTTTTGTTGTGAGTAATGATTATGGCAAGTGGCAACCCTGTTTGCAAAAGTGCAATGTTTTTGTTATAATTAGTATATTGTGACACTTGAAATGCACGAGTTATATAATTTTTATTTTTAGTATTTGAGATATAATATTATATTTGTCATTAAATATAAATTACTTATCCCTATCCTTACAATGAGGAAAATGGAAAGGGGTCAATGAGATTCTGAGAGATATAAGAATTTAAGAGATCTTATGGCGTGTACTCCAACTAATTGGCAAAAGCATGGTGATGACTCGTGACTTTTATGACTAGGAAAAGGAAAAGGAAAAGGAAAAGGAAAGTCTCTGGTCAATTTCAGAGACTTGAGGAAGAGGATGGAATTCATGATGGGTGTCTGCTTTCTTGACAAGAAGATACGAATGGGCCATAGAGATCAAATTAGTACTATTTGGACCTATGGGTCCCCTGCCCTACTACAGAATGCAACCCTAATTGGTTAGTCTCACATTTCCACCCAAATCTCCTTTGATTATCTGCTGCGCAAAACAAACACTAATTTTCCCAAATGTAATCAGAATGCAAGTCCACTGATTGGAAAATCATTCTATCCTAGTCACAGTCAAAATCTAACAGATTTTTAATTACATCCTGCATACTCCTGTTAGTTTTGGATTTAATGGAGACAAATGACAGATTTTTAGGGCTTGTGAATCCCTTTCTTTTATTTCCTGTGTAGACCCTGGGATAGGATCACAAGATTGAACCATAAACAGGTTTACAGTTTTATAAAATAGATTAGTGTGTTCTATTTCCTTTTAAAACCACATCTCGCTACAGATTCTTGTACAAATTAGATGTTAAGGAGCTTTTCTCTGATGCCTCAGCTAAAATGAATTTTCTTTTTACTCATTGAAGCAGCTATTAGTTTACCAGTGGATTTCTGCCACTTATTAAGTTTTTGATCTGGCTTATTTCTCCAAGGTGGAGTTCATCCTCTAAAATCTCAGAGAAATGCTATTGATACAAACTACCGTACCCACACAACTCTCACAATTTCTTTTCCCAACTATTTATCATACTCACCTTCTCTCACTTACCTCATTCCATGATTGATGATTGGTTGTGAGAGTTGTAAAATATTGTTTTTGTAAAAGTATACTTCCTCAAAATCACATCACGGGGAATTTGTAAAATACCATTATTACTACAAATTCCTTATTGTTAACCTATTTTGAGCAGAGAAACATTGGCTTCGAGTTCATCTATTCCTACTAAAAAGGAAAGAGTTAGAAGCAATATGGAATATATAACCAGTGGAGTCTGAAGTTTTGTTAAGTGATATTTTTTATCAATTGATAAATACAATATTGTCAGAGGAACTCTATCACTAAACAGTAACCTTTTGCGTGGGGCAACTTTTCCCAACCCCATGTGAAAAGGAAAAAACAAAATTATCTGATCTCTTCTAATTCAGTTTTGGCTGTTTATCATAGTCTATGTAAGCTGGAGGTGAGATCAATGAAAATGTCTTCTCTGCAGGGGATTGTGAGGCCTCCCATTGGATGATTGAAGCCGAATTCTTCCTCAGCCATACTTAATAGTTCTTGGAACGAAGGCTGATTCAAAAATGACACTGGTATTATGAATCGCTTTTTTTCATCCTCTCCTACATATACAGCAAAGTACCCTTTTGGAACATCCAGTGATGCTTCAGCTGCTTGATTTGCAAATAGATTAGATCGGCGAAGAATGTGTTTAGCGCCCAAGACACTAGCCAAACGAATAGCCATCACTGTAATATTGGTTAGAACTTAGAAAAGGTATATGCTGCTTTTATAGATAGAATTCTGCCTTGGGAAAAATCAGTGGTGTAGAGGAAACTGGGCAGGTTGTGAGAGATATAAGCATTCAAAGGATCACATGGGTCTGCACTCCAAGTTATAGACAGAAACTTTGTTTGACTAGGACTGAGTATATGTTTGAAGCACATTTTTTTGACCAATTATGTGAGAACAACCATAGGTGGCCAGACAAGAGAATTTATGAGATGTAGAAGGGAAGCCTCCTGCTAATTGCATAGACTTAAAGGCAGAAGATAGGATTTATGGTGCATATCTACTATTTGTTGACAGGAAGATTTGAATGGGCAAGGTATGCTTCAAAGCTATCTTACTTTGTGGCTGGTCCCCGGAAAACATGAAATGGAAGGCCGAAATCATAAATGGATTGAGTATTAGCAAACATGAACTTGGTCATCCATGCGATCATCTTCTTTTTCAACTAGTTAATTCTAAGTCCATATTATTTGACTCTCTTGCTAAGAAACATGGATATTGACACGAATATTGTGACACAATTAAATTTAAAGTGTTAAGATAAAATTTGAAGTGTTGTGTCATGTTTGATACGAGTGTTTGATATGTATTGGATATAGATACAGCTCATTTTTGAAGTGTCGGTGTTTTATAGATCTCTTGAAGAAAATTGCTCACATAAAGGAATTAAATCCCATCACCATAAGGAGTAAGGCCAGAACTTTGTTTTGGTCAATTTTAACTGCTAGAATTCCATTGAAGACATCCTTATAGTAAATGCTCCATCTCCCTATAATGTTAATAACAGTGTCGTCGTCAAATGATAATTGTTTTTGTTGAAGAGAAAATACATAAATCCCAGCAGGCTACTAGGAGTTGCACAAAGAGGCTGAAAATTGTTGCGTCTTATAGACGTCTTTGGCATTGTTGCTTTTGTCACAACCACAACTTGGAAGCAAATACCTGTGTAGAACACGGTGAGTCCCAGTCTCCATCCAAACCCAATCGTTTTGAACATTAATAGCTCCATGGATGATATTTGCCTAGAATCATTGGAGACAAAGACACAGTTGTCAGCTGGCATGAATTATTAGTTATCACTTTCCTCTTTTTTTCACTTCTATTTTGGTTGTGGATACTGGGTAACCTTTTCGAGGGCAAGAACTTTATCTCAACCTTACTCAGGTTGAAAATATTAACTGTCATGAGCCTTGACAGGGAAGCCCACAGTCCCTATTCCCAGATTCATACCACTAAATCTCTGAAAGTAATCCAACTAAGTCTCACTTTCATAATTCCACAAGTTTTAGCAAGTACAAATGAGTAAACAAAATATTTAAAAATAGAAGCCTGAAAAGGGACTTTGTTTATTGGTTGTGGTAATGGAATTGGTATGACAAGTAATCATAATAGACTACAGCACAAAGATACACATGACCGGAGCTTCAAGCATATCGTATTCATGACTATTTCAATTATGGATTGGATCTGCAACCAATGGTTCAAAGAAAAATGAATAAAATGAACCATTGCTAGAATATATTCATTTTGGTCTCTAAGTCAGAGATATAACTTTTGCATCTGCACTGCGTATTGTGTCTACTTGGCTATCAGGGGAAGCAGGTGGAGAGGATTATGAATAAAAAAGAAACCAGGAACACTCGTTTAACATTTTTGAATGGAAACATTTCATTTCTTCTTTCCATAATGCTTAAAACTTTACAGCATCTCTGTAATACAAGGCTGTAGATAACTATTGGGGCAGCAATGGTATTGTGTTATCATGTTTAGAGAGCTAGAAGTTACTAGCAAATCAATGTAAGGCTTGTAACCATCCCTTGAATGATGAAACCCATAGCAGCTCTTCCCAAGTGAAACAGATGCTTCAGGCATGAAATCTTATCAACAATGCATGGTCATCTGTTGGAGATTAAACAGCAAAGTAGCTGGCTGTCTTTGGTTCCTGATCCATATATGAACCAGCTGCAATGCTTGGATAATATTTTCTAGCCTGGGCAACTGGACACTAATCATTCTTATGCTCGAGGACCCGCGGTAAGTTCTGCCACTTACCTTAAGTGGTATCCATTAGCAGCCACATTCTCCTAAGAGAAGCATATGGAATAACAAGTGGGTTCTGTGTATAGCATTATGGTACCAAGCGAGAAGTGAGATTGATGAAGATGTCTTCTCTGCAGGGAATTGTGAGACCACCCATTGGGTGATCAAACCCAAATTCTACCTCAGCCTTGCTTAGCAATTCTTGGAATTCGGGTTCATTTAGGTATGATATAGGAACCACAAATCTCTTCATTTGTTCTTCTCCAACGTACACTGCAAAGTATCCTTTTGGCACCTTAGCTGACATTGAAGTCGCTTCTTTACCACTCCGGCGCAGGATCTGCTTAGCATGAGTCAACACAGGCAAACGAATTGCCATTATTTCTTTAAGGAAATTGAAGTTTGCTTATGATATGTGAGAAGTGGGTTTGTTTGTGGGCAATGTGAGAACTTGGTGAGGTTGGGTTATGTTGGGTGCGTATATATAGAGAGAAATGGCTTTGTGAGCAATTTGTGGTATCTGCAACGAGTGGTGAATAAGGCAGAGGCATTAACATTGGTGAGACATAAGCATTTGAAGGATCACATGGCTTTGTCTTCAAAAATAGTCATCGAGACTTTATATCTGTTGGGACACATTGTGCCCAACAATTTATGTGAAAAACCAATTTCATAGGACCCACTTATCTAAGAAAAGCACAGACCTTTGTTGAACTAGGAAACTTCCAGCCTGTGATAGGAAACTGATTTTAGACTATTTCTTGTTGATAGACCCAGAGGTCGCAAAAGTATAACGTTCATGTGACTTTGTCCATAGATGCTGAAATCACGAACTACTAGTAGCCAAATCAGAAAATGCAGTGAGAGATGTCTTGAAGCTGTTATTGTAATATAGCCATCTTCTATTTTGTTATCAAGTTGCTTAATTGGACCATGATATTTTAAACCAGATAGCAAACACGTGTTCTGAGTAACTGGGTTCAATATGTTTAAATTTGAAAAGATAAATAGTAAATGTAAAATCAAAAGTTCTAGACATATTTTCCATGAATTGAATTATGTAGAAGTCCCATTAGATTCTTGAATAGTCTTGAAAAGAACAATTCCTACGTGGTTCAATAAACGAGTACAATTCGTTATAGAAATTTAGAGAAGGCAGCAAAGTGCTTCATATCCATTTGCTCACAATTAAGGCAGATTTGTGGCAACACGAATCGCTCATGAGTTATAAATATTTACATCTCTATGTACAAGTTACAAGTGGCACAAAGTTAAATTCGTTTTCTTTACAATTAGCCAGCACAAAGTTAAATTCGTTTTCTTTACAATTAGCCATTTAGCAGAAAATCAGGGACCCATTTGAGTAGTACTTCCGCTGTTATAGAAAGTCACTGTTGAATAAATATCTTTTGCTCTTTTAGGCTAAGTCAATTTATCTGTTGGGACACATTGTGCCCAACAATTGGATCCTAATAGATCTTGATTGTTCAGCACAAATTGGATAAGCAAGATCTTCCTAATTGCATCATGTGAAGTTATTCATTAATTTCACGAGATCCAAATTTGTAGATATTGGATCCGGATTCCATGAAGTTTGGGGCCAACTTCTCCCATGAAGTTAGGGGTCAACTTCATGAGATCCAATTGAATCCTACCGTCCAATACGTATTGAACAGTCAAGATTAAAATGTGTTTTTTCTAAAAAAATTGTCTAACACACTTTTTGAAACAATTTTTTTTTAAAATGCTAATCTTGATCGTCCAGCACAAACTGGATGGGCAGGATCTTCCTAATTGCATCCTGTCATTGACTTCACGGGATCCAAATTCTTAGCTACAACTTTCAATCATTTCTATGACTTTTTTTAGGGTTTTGCTAAGGTACTGTCCTCATGATAGGAGTGATAGCCATATAATCTCCATCAGACTTAAAAAATGGAAGGTCCTCATCAAACTTTGGTGAGAGCCCACACATCTTTACAATGCCATATATTTTTTTTATTTTTTATTAAATTTATATATATTATAATAGACATTTATATACAAAGTGGGTCAATTTATTTATTTGTGTGAGAGTATCTCAACCTTAATTTATAAATTATAAATAATATATTAAGTGATAAGGTTGAAAAGAATTAAAATTTATAGTATAACCCTTAAAAATATAATTTATAAATTAATGTCGGGATGTTCTAGATAAATAAATAAATTAATTCACTTTATATAATTGTATATACAAGTCTATTATAATATTATAATATTTAACTTTAATATATATATATACATATATATATATAATATTTTAATATAGTATTATAATATATATAATTAATTTAATACAAAAATTAAAAAAAAAGAGGCATTGTAGAGATGCCTCCCATATCTACTGTCAAATGAGAGTTTGTAGGGCTACCCCCGTCATGATAACGATAGCTTAGTAAAACCTTTTTTTAATCATGTTATGATGATGTCTTGTATTTTTAAGTCTTTGAATCTAATGAAATGTACGAGACCTTCTCCATAATTCTGTCGTGGTTAGCCAAAAAGCCAACAGTCACAAAGTGTGAGATTTTGCATCTCACAAGTTCTACCAAAAATTTGTGTGATTACCAAGTTTAACGACTTTGTCCTTCGCTACTATACCTAGTTTATTAACATTTTCTGTGCTGAGAAATGATGCAAAAAGACAGAACACTACAATGAGAATTCAATACACTCAAACTTGTTAATATTGAGGTCACCCCACTGTTTTTCATCCAGAAACGGTGATGGGAAGGAACTACTTAAACTTCTTTCGGAGACTAAGAAAGATAATAATTGCGTGTGTATTTGAATTCATTAAGATTTGAGAGGCAGACCAAAAAATTTTGCAGTAATAACTGTTCATTACTTTCCCCTTCCAGATGAAAATTAAAGAGTAAAAAGAAAAAGGGGAAATGGTCATAAGGTAAGAAAATGCTTCCATTACAAAATTTTGTTAACTAATGTCAGTTTCTTGTTTCTATAATATAGGTAACTTTACAGCATCTCTGCAACAATCCCATCCTCTTGATACCTCTGTAGAGAAATATTGGGGTAGCTATGGTGCTGTAGTGTCATGTTCAATGAAGGCTTGTGACCAGCCCTTGGATGATAAATCCCATAACAGTTCTTCCCCAGGGAGACAAATGCTTCCAAGCATGAATTCTTATCCATAATTCATGGTCATCTGTTGGAGCTGTCTTTGGTTCCTGGTCCGTATATGAACCAGCCGCGATGCTTTCACAACGTTGTGAACCCTGGGCAACTGGATGCTCTTTCTCTTGCTCGAGGACCTGCGGTAAGTTCTGCCATTTACCTTCTTAAGTGGTATCCATTTGCAGCCACATCCTCCTAAGAGAAGCATATGGAATAACAAGTGGGTTCTGTGTAATGCATTATTGTACCAAGCGAGAAGTGAGATTGATGAAGATGTCTTCTCTGCAGGGAAGTGTGAGACCGCCCATTGGATGATCAAACCCAAATTCTTCCTCAGCCTTGCTTAGCAATTCCTGGAATTCGGGTTCATTTAGGCATGATATAGGTACCACAAACCTCCTCTTTTGCTCTTCTCCAACGTAAACTGCGAAATATCCTTTTGGCACCTTAGCAGATATTGAAGCCGTTTCTTTACCACTCCGGCGCAGGATCTGCTTAGCATGAGTCAAAGCAGGCAAGCGGATAGCCATTGTTGCTTTGGGAAAATTGAAGATTGCTTATAATTTGGGAGAAGTGGGTTTGTTTGTGGGAAATGTGAGAACTTGGTGTGAGGTTGGGTTATGTTCTGTGCGTATATATAGAGAGAAATGGGTTATTGAGAAATCTGTGTATCTGCAACGGGTGGTCAATAAGGCACAGAAGCATTGACACTGGTGAGACACGAGCATTTGAAGGATCGCATGGCTCTGTCTTCAAGGATAGTGTTCGAGACTTTATATCTGCTGGGACACTTCGTCCCCTACAATTTATGTGAACATCTATATACATAGGACCCCACTTATCCAAGAAAAACACAGGTGTTGAATTAGGAAAAAGAAAACTTCCAGCCTGAGATAGACTACTGAGTTTAGACAATTTCTTGTTGATCGACCCATAAGTGGCAGATTTATAACTTGCATGTGACTCTGTCCATTGATGCTGAAATCAGGAACTACTTGTTGCCATTTGCCATATCAGAAAATTCAGTGACAGATGTCTTACAGCTGTTCTTGTAATTTAGCTATCGCCTATTTTGTTATCAAGTTGCTTAATTGGACTTTGGTTTGATCATACTGTTCTATTGTCGTTAACATGTTATTTTAAGATAGACAGCAAAAACGTATCTTCAGTAACTTGGTTCCATGATTAATCTGGTAAGAAGAAAATGATGTCAAAATAAAATGCTACATATAAACTATTAGGTTGTCAGTTTCTTCCTTCCCATTTAGCTTCTCAAAGTTTCTAGAATTTTTCTTCTGCAGGTTTTTGTCAACCGCCTACTGAAGTGAAGCTTCTGGATTATTCTTGGCTTTTCTTTCATTTTCATCCAGCCCTATGTCTTCTATCTAGAGATGGTGTGATTTATCATTTTTGTTTACCAATTACCATTGGTCAATTATTTGACCAGTACTTCCATACGTCCTAGGCTTTTTTGTTGG
>JASKGM010052095.1:0-19727 GCA_034509205.1 Ceratonia siliqua
AAGGGAAATCCCACGGTAGACTAGCCCAAATGGTGCAGGGTAGGAGCCATCAGGGTCACCAAGTGAGTAAGCCTTGTAGAAAAACCAGAAAACCAATGGTGTAATGAAGCAGCCCATGGCTGTGCCCAGAACTTGGGCGAAGAACATAGAGCGTGGAGATGCAAGGGTGAGATACCCAGTTTTGAAGTCTTGCATTAGATCAGAAGCTGTAGAAACAATGCTCATCATAACCCCACAAGAAGCAAGACCAGCAATTACACCTCCATTGTCAAGGCCAACCCAACTACTGAATATAAGGATGGCGATTTTGCCATAGTTAGAGGCTAGAGACCAGTCAGTAAGACCACAGCCATAGGCATTGCAGAAGGCTAAAACTGGAGCAATCATATAGGCCACCAGAATATGGTACCATTTGAGTTGGGGGAAGATGTGAGACACTACTATGATGGATAGAATAGCAAGGACAACATAACCAGTGAGAGCTGCCCAATTGGGAATCTGGTCTTTCAAGAAGTACTCTTCTCGAACCTTGTCATCATAGTCATCAGTCTTAGGATTATTTGAGTTCTGGTCAGCAGTTTCAGACTCTTTCTTCTTTGAGTATTGTGCTATAAGACTACAGATAGTTTGGACTAGCATGTAGATACAATGGTAAACACCATCACCAAGTATCATGGAAATTGCTATAAATACCTGTTAATAAGAAGCAAAGTAATATATATTTAGTTGAAATTTAGTAAATCATGTCAAGAAAATTGCTTGATAAAAATAGTTTTGATGAGCCAACTAAGTTTTCAAGTAAAAAAGAACAAGTTTGGAGTTTTTCTTAAATGAGCAAGCAATAATGCATAAGAAACGAGCAAGCTACGTAATAGAAAAATAAATTAATATTTTCTGACAATGGTACTATAATAGAATGTTAGATAACTTACAAATTTAAAATGAAAAAGGTGATGGATAAGAAAAACAAATGAGCTCTGAAACTTTGTTTTTTAAATTAAGCACCAACTCTTTTAGAAGTCTTTTTGAAAAAGTCAAAGTGGATATTATATTTTATTCAAAAATGTAACTTCTGAAAATACAAGTTTTTGCCTTTTAAGTTTGCTTTTGCAGCTTGCAAAACCAAGAAGATAAAACACAAAGGAAAAACCATGCAAGTGGATCAAAAGCAGCATACAAGTTTGAAAAACAAAATGCCCAAGATCAAAGAAGATGGAATGAAACAGCCAAGGGGTTATGAAAATGTTAAATCAAGGAGAAAAGTAGCTAGGAAACTAGATGAAGTACAATCATAAAACTCAACATCTAGTTGGATAATCCTCAAGTATAAATTTGCAACTTCAAGAGAAGTGAAATAGAGAACTTAACGAAGCCAACTTTAAGAAGCTATATTCTATGCCTTAACTAGTCGAATACATTTTCAATTGAGCCTTACCTAATATATTATCTTGAGGGAACCTTGAGTTTACTTGTTATTATTCTTAAATTCTTTGTAAGGTTAGCCGTCATGCCCCAACTCTAGACACAGTGTGACCTTAGCTAGCTAGGTAACTTGTGAGAAAACCTAGTGATTGAAATTTTACCCAAGTTATGGTGTAAAAAGTTTAGTGCTTGAGCTTGTATTAGAGTTTGATAAGTTTTTGAGTGAAAAATCTAGTGTTTGTGAGGTTACCTATTGAGGGGTGTAAAAAGCAGTGAATGCTTGAGCCTGTGAGTGAGTTTAGCTAGATTTTTGGAAAAAACTCTGTGGAAAATTATATTGACCATGGTTTTGGTTGTAAAAGGTTGTGACAAGCTTGAGCCTGTAATTTGTGATTACCCATATAGTAACATTCTCTTGCTGTGTGCTTGAAGAGTGGACGTAGGATCTGTTTTGTTGGGTCTGAACCACTATACATCCTGGTGTGATTCTTCATTATTCTTATCTCTTAATTGCTTATTACTTACCAAAGTTTCTGAAAACATGTTGCTCAAAGTGTTCTTATTTATTATGGATAAACTTCTGATCATTATTTAATAAATCACCATTTTGAACCAGTTTTGAAAAATATACTCCAAGCAAGATTGTTTACTTGAGTTTGTCTAGATTAATCATTTACCTTTAAGTTATTACAAAGGAGCATCTAAGTTCTTTAGGTTACTCATATAAGAAATATTTTCTACTTGCTCGAAAAAATTTGTAAAACTTTAAAGCACTTAATTCAATCCCTTTTCTTAGACGTTTGACCTCATTTTGCACTAACAATCACAATTTAAGAAATAAGAAAATTCTAACTAAAATCCATCCTTTTGGTTCAATTTATTGGGTTAATTTATATGAGTTAAAAGACTGAGGTGACATTAGTTTAGTTCTATAAGAAAAATTTATAAATGTTTTAATTATCTAATGTATCACCATTAGATATTATCATGTTAACTCGTTAATAAGTAGAGAACTAATGATTTTACTTACATGTCACCATTAGTGTCCTCGTTGATACCTTAAATGATGACTTGATAATTTATTTGGCTTAAAAAACCTATCGACGACATTTAAGGCTTATGGGCATTACTTATTCATCGTGTTTTCAATTTAGGCCATCATTTATCCTTAAGCCTTAAAGGGTGTCCTTTGGTTTATGGAGTTAAAATAAATTGTCAAGTCATCATCATTTAACATGCTAAATAAGATAATAATGGTTACATCGTAAGCAAAGTCATAAATTCTCCCTTAATAGGCTGTAATGTAACATATAATTTGATGATTAAAGTATTCATATAATGTAAAAAAAGTATTCTTTATATATCTACGTACCTTATATCCTTGGAGGCCATGCAGACTGCTAGATTTTAGATTTGCGCTATACCATATGCCTTTCTTCTGCTCAATCCAGGGCCACATAAAACCCCATGAGATTATGGCTCCAAGAAGCAAAGATATATTTATGATGTACGGGCAGATCATTCCAACTCCCACATAAGTAGATGAGAAATCAAAATAAAACCTGTGAGACCATTCAAATTATATGGTCAGGTCAGTATATACGATAAGAGACCCATTTTAACGAGAGATTGGCGAAGGATAATAATTCCCTCACCAATTTAGCGAATTTAAGGGGAACATTTTTTCATGATATGAAGGATGCTTTGTAGAGATCTAGGCAAGAAAATGGCAAGAGAAAACTCCCTCGCTAGATATGCTTTCCTCGGTAAGTAATTAAGAGGGAAATAAGTTTAATTAAGAAAATTTCAATTATCTAATTGATATTAATTTGTGACCTTCTGTCAAACACATTCTTTTAGTGTTAACTTTAATTATAGGATTATTGAGCCAATGGAATGGAGTATGATAGCTATTTCATGACAAAGGAGATTAATCAACATAGAAATATATAAGACATATATTTGGAGAGAGTTTTGCACATACTTTTGCTTATAGGCTTGGAGACCGAATGTAGGAAAACTGCCAAACCCACAATCATTAGCTGTGGCAAAAAACCACTGGAAAAAAGAAAAACCAAAGCTGCCACAAAAGCATTTGAAGAGCAGAGAAACTTGTTTCCTGTATCCATAAGAGTTATAGTGTTAATGTTTATTAAAACTAAATAAAGGACATGATAATAGATATTGAATTAAGAATAAGTCAAATTAATACCAGTATGTTTGGAACTAAATCCATCAAACTCACTTGATTTCTTTTAGTTAACTAATTATTATTTTTGGAATAAATTTTAAATTTTGTATAATGCAATTAAAGTTTATTGTTTGGATGAAATTTTAAAGTAATATAATTCAATTAAATTGTTAATTTTAATTACAATAATATCCTTTAAATAATTTTAATTAGAGGTGGAAGGGGGAGTTACCAATATTCTAAGGAGTTAGTTAATAAAATAGTCATTTTAATGTCAAATGAATTCCCATAATGAAAGAGTGATGATCTCAGGGATTGGGGTTGACCATGAACCTTATATGTGACAATTTCTTAAACAAACTTCATTTGAAAAATATTTAATTTTATAATTTCTTATGCAAGTATGAAATTAATTTTCTATTGAAAAAAGTTATTAGATATGGAGTTCATGAGATCAGTACTCATAATGAAATATTTTAAGTTGTTAGAAATTGAAGTATATAAGATAAGCTCATATTTTAAAAAGATAATAATTCAATTCACATTTTTAAGTGTTCCAAACATAAGTAATTTAAGTTTCATTCAATAAATTCAAAGTGTTTATTTATTAATTTATTGTGAATGCTTACTTTGCTAGCCTTGCTCCTTTTGGGGTGTGGAAGCTATTGATAAGGAGAGCTGTGGCAGTTCCACTAGGATATGTCAGTTTATACTTCAATATCATCACCTGGGGAAAGCCGGCCAATTGAATATTGATTAGGAATTGGTAATCCAAATTATGAGCCTAGCTTCAATTGCATAATCCCTATTTATTTCTACTAAGTAATTTCCACAAACCTTTCTTAGTGGGACAATAGAGAACAAGCCAACAAAGCTAACGGCCAAGAGGAAAGCGAACATCCAGCCAAGGGAGAGACTCTTTGAATTGATTGGCGTGTTCCCTTCTCCACCTGCTTGAGCAGCAATATATGGACTCATCCCAAGTAAGTAACTTGCGGTGCCACCTATTAAGAAAAATAAACACGCATAAGCCACTGAATAACCAGGTTTAATTTGTTGATTAGATTTAAAAAGCTTCGACAGTATACATATTTTCCAAGCCTGCAGGTGTACCATATCAAAGAGATTAATAATAAAACTTATTCTTGATCCTAATATCTTGGATTACATTAGGCGTTCAAAATACCTGCCATATACTTTATTGTCGGATTACAAACTTAATGGAACCGTTTGATATGTAGTTACTCTTCATCTTCATCCTAATACCTTATGATACTATATACTATTACCCAAGGTGGATGATATACCGTACCATGGTAGATAACACTATTTTACCAATTTTAAATTTATTAAATTTTATAAAATGTCAATTGCATCTATCTTTTTATATCAATATTCAATTATCATAATACAAATATAAGAATCTTAAATATCATGGTATATCTTACCTTGGTATTAAAATAGACAGTTACTATGATACCGTCCCATCTCTTATCACATTTTTTTTGTTTTTGGTATTATTTTATTGTTTTTCATGTGTGTATTTTTTTGGAATTTTTTATTTAAGAAAAAATAAATTCTAAAAAAACTATTAAAGAAACAGCAAAAGAAAGATAAAAAATTTCAAAATTTTTTTAAAAAAATATTAAAGATAGAAAATGATCAAATAAAACTAAAAAGTAAAAACAAAAAAAAAAGGTGATGGAAGGTAAAAGTACATTGCAAATGGCATTAAAATATTCCAGTTTACCAAATCACTCAACCCATGAACCCTAGCCATAAAATATACAAGCAGTGTGGAAAACTTACTGCTAAATGCAATTCCAGAAGATGCAACGACACAGGTCTGGATTACAGTGTTCTCTTGGCGAGTGAAGGGCTGCTTGAGGAGGCCAAGATTGCTGAGCAGTGCCGTGTAGGACTTCAACACGGCGAATCCCAACAACCCTGCCGCCACATTAAGGGACGGTATGACGCCGGTGGTGAGGTTGAGCTTGCAAACGATGAAGTTGAAGATGATGCTGAGGACGAAGCTCGTCAGCACAGACCTGACTGTTATCTGCTTCGTCCATGGCAGCACCGTTGTCTTCTTGAAAGCCTCTTCTCCCTTCAACATCTCTTTCTCTTCTTCCATTACTTCTTCTTCTTCTCTTGGATCTTTCTTCATTCTGATCTCTCTCTCAATGATATGGTTTGTGGGTGCAATTGACCATCAGGAAAGGGAAATAAAAGGCCAAGTACAACTAGACTATGAAGCCCAAAATAGAAAGCAGGTTAAAACTAACTTGGATACAAACTGTTTTACTGATAATAGAAGTCTCGAGTCTTATACAAAGCTGTCGGCTTTTGACCGTACCAACTAGATTTTCTAGTAATAGTAATTTTTTTTCATAAATAGTAATACTTTACTAATCTAAATATGAGTCAGCATTTAAAATCTTAATAGAATTGTATTTTATGATAAATATTTTTATTTTCTAATAAAATGTAAGTTTAATTATAAATTTAAAATATGAAGTTAATTTTAGGCTTAATTACACTTTCGGTCTTCCTATTGTTAAAAAATTTCAATTTGGTTATTTCATTTTCAATGTAAGTAATGTTACTCTTATAGTTTCTTTAAATTTTTAATTTGATCACTCAATTAAAGAGATAATTTTAACTTAATTAATTAGAAATATAAGAAAATAAAGACAAGAGAAGGTAAATGAGCAAAAGATAACTAAATAAAGAAAAAGAAAATTAAAAGATAACAACTAAAAAGGTAATTGGATAAAATAATTAAAAGAGACAATTGAAAGATAGCACTGTCAAAATGGGTTGGTCCGACCCTTTTTTTGTCGGGTCAATATTTGAAAGCCCTAACCCGACCCTCCAAGGTTTCAAGGCCTAAATGGGCTTAAAAGGGCCTAATAAAAAAATTAAAATATAATAAAATATAAAAATTACTCACAAAAATCAACAAACACATATTCTAAATTAATCAAATTGCGACCAACAATATTTGATGTCTTTGATTTCTTCACTTCTCATCATAAAATATAGAAATTTGTCAATAATTAAAATTAAAATATATGGCCTAAACTGGTTATGAATACCTAATATTGATTTATATAACATAATTATTATACTTAAGAAGTTTTAACAAGTCATAATGGTGCAACATATATATTGACCCTAATTATTCAATATCGTACAATTTAAATCAAACCACATAATAAAAATCTGAGCTTATAAGTTATAACCAAAAAATGGAGCAAATATATATATATATATATATATATATTAATTCATAAAAAATGTGTTTAATTCATATGCTAATTAGGATAAAAAATTAATATAAATAAATATAAATATAAATTAATATAAATAGATATAGATATGAATTAATATAAATAGATATAAATGTAAAGATAAGTTGTTTAATTCATATACTATTTATGATAACAAAATTAAAAAAATTATTAAAAAAAAAATTCAGGCCAGCGAGCTGAGCCCGGCCCTCCTCGGGCTAAGCCCTTATTGGCTCGGCCCGAATAGGCCTGCTTAAATCCGAACCTTGAAAATCAAGGCCCGAGCCCGGCCCTAACCCTCAAAAACTGGGCTGACCAGTCGGGCTGGGCTTAAAATTGACAGTGCTATTGAAAGATAATTAGGTAAATAACAAAAAATAAAAAATAAACACAATGAAAATTACAATTAGATAAATAAGAAATAAGAAATAAAAACACAAGAGATCTGAGAGCATGGCTTAGCATCCACTTAGTATGGTGGAAGATATATTTGTTGAATATAAAAGAAGATTAATTAGTAGCACAAGCTCCTACGGAACTGTTTGGTAGCATAAATGTTTTAAGATTATTAGGAAAGTGAGATGGGAATAAGAGTTTCCTACATTTGATATAAGATAAAAAAAAAAAGTATGCCCAAGTATATGGGATGTCCGGGAAAGAAAATTTATGAATGAAAGTTTGAAATTTCATTACCAAGTGGGAAAGAATTTTTCCCATGAGAATGAAAAAGTTTTCAGTTGTGAAATTACCTAATTACCCTCATTTCTTTATATCCCTCTTCCTCATCCTCCCCATCTACTCTCGAGATTTCCCCTTTACCGCCATCACGGTTCCTTCGTCTCCATATATCCACCAATGCGCCTCCTCCATCACCGTTGTCGTATCTCCAACATCACACCGTCGCTGTTGCCTTCGGTGCACTTGGTATTTTCCTCTTCAATTCTTTGCTGCAGATCTGTGAGTTTGTGGGTTTCTTGGTTCTTGTTCAGAGCATATATTACTGATCTTGAAAGTCTTTATATCCTGTGTTTTGGTCGAGGATGGATGAAGGGACTCCATTCATTGTTTGTTATGTGTTAAAGTCTGAGAGCCATTGTTGATTTCATAATTGTTATGTTGTTTTGTTCTTTGTTTTTGAAAGCAGTGGTTTATCAAATTTCTTGTTTCATTTCTGTTTCTAGACACATAGCTTAGTTTGTTGGATTTCATGAATCTTGTAAATAGTTTTAATGATTGATTGAGAACTTTTTAAATTGCACCTAAGGATAGCATATATTGTCTAGCCAGTGCTATGGTACTGAAAGTGATGGAGTAGCTTGGTGTGGTCTGATCTAAGAATTCACTTTTATATTACATGAATCTGGTCCTTGCTTTTGAAAGCTTCTCTATCCTTTCATATTTGATTTGATTCTCAATGTTTTCTTTTGATTCTCAATATTTTCTTTCTTTGTTGCTAATGCATATGAAAGAAGCATTGCTTACTTTGAGTTTTCTTTTGACTGATAGTATTGAATAGAAATTTTCTGAAGCTTTGCTGCTTATTATTTTTCTTGAATCAATTGAACTTCTCATCAGGCTTGTTTTTGGTCAAGATATTGGTGTAGGGCACAGTGTCTGTTTTGTGCTTTATATTTAAAAGAATTTCCTTCTTATAAGCTTGTCCATTCATTTCTTGATATGTCTTTGCTATACTAATACTAGGAATAAATCTTTACATTGTTACTCCACTACTTGGTTCTACGTATTAATTGGTCACATGCCCAAAGTTCTGGCACATGACCTAATTTAATGAGAAAGACAGAATTTACCTATGTGATTCTGAATACATTATAGGATATCTGAAATATTTCCTTATCTATGTTTATAGAATGTGATACCACTATACTTAGGTTTCTACATTTCATGTGATGTCATATTATACATGCAATCATTCTATTGTTTTTTCTTTTTCAGAGTTCTGACATAGTTTGTTTAAAATAATGGGACCTTTATACACACACACACACACACACACACACACATATATATATATAATCAACATTTATATTAAACAGTACAAATAGATAAGAAAGATGAAAGACTCGATGCTCATAAAACATTTATTGTAGGTTCTTTGCTGTGTTCCTTTGATGCCTTCTGGTGAATGACCTCTTATTTCAAAACAAAATGGGAGATCTATTTTGATATATTTAGTAACGTAGAGAAAAAACTTGTGGCACTTTGTTGATCTATTTTGATATTTCACTTTGTTATAGACTTACAGTTGGAATTAATTTTGATATAATTTAGTAACACCATCCACACACTACTCATTCTCAACTTTGCTATTAAAATTATCCTTTTCTTTCAAGGTTGTCTATCATTTTTATGTTCTCTTTCGAGAAGGCAAGAAATTTTTATAATTGCTTGTGAAGTTAAAGGCGCAATGTACCATGTTTAGCTTTGATCAAAGAAAACTAATTGTCTTTATATACTTCCTAATTTCTTTTTATGTGCCAATTGTTTATCTGGCTTAGCGAGTCATGGATCAATTGCGAAATACAAGGAAGATGCAGATTATCGCAATTTTAGTCTTGTATTTGGAAATACTAAATGATTTTATCTTGATGTTAATGTCAGTTTGCACATATATCATTGATGATTATCTTAGAGATCATAAGAATAAGACTTGGGATGCATATAGTAGACATCTAGTGAGGGAAGTTAATTTTGATAGGGTGTTTTTTTGTCGGATTTAGCATGTTTAAAAACACTAGCTAGGATGGATAGGAGGAGCTTCCATTCCTTATACTATATGTTGAGAGTGGTGGGTCAGTTAAAGCCATTTAGAAATATGGGAGTAGAAGAGATGGTAACAATTTTTTTGATGGTAACAAATTTTTTTTACATATACTTTCGTATGTGTTAAAAATAGAGTAATTAAAAGATAATTCATGAGAAGTGGTGAGATAATTAGTAGGAAATTCAATTATGTTCTACATGACATTCTAAGATGCTACAAAGAATTTCTTAAAGAACCTGAGCTAATCCAAGAAAATTGCACTGATGAGAGATGAAAATAGTTCAATGTAATTTTTGCAATTTTTCATTAAGAACAGCAACAAGATTCTCATTTATTTTTTTTCACTATGGTGATTGTGGGTCTTTTTTTGTTGTATTCAATGTAATTGCTTAGGAGCTCTAGATGGAACTTATATCAAGGTTAATATATTAGAAGCTGATAAACCTAGATGCATAACAAGAAGGGGAGAACTAGCAATCAATGTACTGGGAATTTTTTCTCAAGACATGCAATTTATTTATGTCTTAGCTAGGTGGGAGGGTTCTACTGTAGATTTTAGGATCCTCAGAGATGCTATTTCTCATAGGAATGGCCTCAAAGTTCCTCAAGGTACTTTATGTACTTATACAATGTCTATGAATTGAAATAATTTAAAGTTGTATAATTTATAATACGTTATTACTACCTATGTGATGCTAGATATATGAGCGAGGAAGGGTTTTTAACTCATTATAGAGGTCAAAGGTATCATTTAAATCAGTGAAGGCATTGTTTGCTACCTACAACCCCGCAAGAGTATTTTAATAAATTACATTCCCAAGCTAGAAATGTAATTGAGAGATGTTTTAGGTTGCTAAAGGACACTGAGCAATTTTAAGGAATAAGTCATTTTATCCAATTAAGACTCAAGTAAGAATAATCACAACATATTACTTGTTGCATAATCATATCCAAAGATAGATGCCAGTGGATCCATTGGAGAGGGAAATAATGGAGACAAAAGTTGACAACAATGAGGATGTCATCCTTGGGGAAAGGATTAGACATGTTGAGGTAAGTGATGCTCGGAGCTTGTAGAGAGATAATCTTGAAACATAAATTTTCAATGCTCGAAGAGGAGTACAACAATGAATTTTTGTAGCGAACTTGAGCAAATTTATTTGTCTTTGACATTTGATATTTGTTTATTTAATCTATTGAATATTTATCTTTATAATAAACTTGAACTATTATTTATCATTACATTATTATTGATTATTTTTGTGCTATGAATATTTGCATTTTTTTCATCATTTATATGTTGTAAAAGAGCAGGGAAGAATCAAGCCAACCAACTTTGACGGGGTAAAAAGCATCAATGGACAAGAGATGAAGATACAAAGCTTGTAGAGTGCTTATTGGAACTTGTAGCTTGTAGAAAGTGGACTACAGATAATGGCACATTCAAACCTAGATATACAAAGCAATTAGAGCATTGGCTTCATCAAAAGATATCGAGTTGTGGATTAAAGGTCAGTCTACATATTGAATCAAGAGTGAAGCAACTTAAGAAGCAATATTGTGCTATAGCTAAAATGTTAAAGGCAAGTGAATTTTGGTGGAATGATCAAGAGAAAATGATAGTTGTGGAAAAACATATATTCCAATATTGGGTGATGGCAATGATATAATTATTTAGCTTATCTTGACTTGTTGGCTCCCTTTATTTCATTATTTATGCATTTGTTGGATGCTTTTCTTTATTCGTTTCTCATGCATCAACTTGTTTTTTTACTTATTTAATTTGTCCCTTTCGCTACAGTCACATCTAAATGCTCAAGGCTTGTTCAAGAAGCCATTCCTCCATTTTGATGACTTGGCATTGGTTTATGGAAATGACAGAGCCATTGGGGCAGATGCTGAAGATACTGCTGATGTAGTTGAGGCAATGGATAGAGAAAGGCGAGATGATGCTCTATCTGGTGATGATGTTAACATAGGCTCCAATTGATTTTGTGACTAAAACTCAACTTCCACACTCTCCAAGCCATTATTCCACTCACACTAGTATTGGTGCTTCAAATGGCCAAAATTCTCCATCTAGTGCAAGAGGAAAGAGGAAGAAGACTAGAGGGACCAATGCCGTCATCGAATAACTAGCTTGTAGAGACTATGCAAATGCTTGGAAAAGTGTATGAGAGCACCAAAGATAACAGTGGTGACCTTGTTGGTTGTTTCAAGCATGAAAAGGAAGGAGCAAATAGGAGGATGAAAGTATTTGAAGAATTGCAAAAGGCTAAGGGGCTAATTAATTGATATGAAAAGGGTGAGGGCTGGAGCTATAATTACCAAGCATCAAAGCTTTTTATGTACAACAAATTTTAGCAACACACACCTTGTAACTGCTCTACTTTTAATTAAGTTGGCTATGAACTTATTTGTCTTTTGTTACTTTCGTATATAGGAAAATGTAGTAAGATGTATCTTGGTACTTATTTATAATGCTGGAAGTTTTTTGGCACACACCTTGTAACTGCTCTACTTTTTGTTATTTTCATCATTTTTTAAGTACATGTTGTGCTATTTTACTTACTTTGTTTTATTTCAATTAAGTGTATTTTTGAAAAGTTGATTATATTCTTGGGAATATTTCACTTGAACCAAACATGGGAATGATATTTTGTTGGGAATGCTACTATTATTCTCAGAAAGTTGAGTAGTAATTAAACATATTTTGTCAACTTTTTCATTAGTCTTATTTTTGGGAATCAGATTTCTAGGAATGTAGTCTGCTTAATAATAAAACATTTTCTATACCAAACACCCACTTAAAAGAAATATTTATTCTAATAAAATAAAGTAAAGCTCGAACTTGATCTTCTAATCATTCTTTTGACTCAATAAATTGCAATCGGCGTATGAGTTTGATATGGCTATATATACTTATATAGTTATACACTTGTAATTTATATATAATTTATTGTGTCATTATTAACTAGTTATGTGAAATTTTGAATTATCTTATTTGTTATCAACAATTGTAATAGTCTATGATAAGTGCGTAAATAAACGAATTGTTCATGAACAATTCGAGTTTGGTCAATACAAAAGTTTGGTTTGGCTTATTTATTAATTGAATAAGCTTAAACATAATATTAAACTCGTTTAATTAAACAATGTATTTAAAATTGAAAGCTCATGAATAACTCGTTTAAAAGAAATAAAAATTTAAATATTATATACAATTTTATAATATTTATATCATACGTATTATATTATTATAGCTCATATAAGCTCATTTAGCTAAGTAAACTTGTTTGTTGAATTCAAACAAGCTCATTTAGTTAGCTCGTTAAACATTATCTATACAATCTTTAACGGATTTATACAAGTCAAGCCTGAACTTTCATATCATGAGCGAGCGAAGTTTGATCTTATTTCTAAGCTCATTTAATTTAACAAACTAAGCTTGAACAACTTGTTTATCTCACAAGCCGAGCTTGAGAATACTAAAGTTCGACTTGTCTCTTGTTCGTACATTCATTGAGCTCTATATTTTAATGAATTTTTTATTTCATAAAAGATGAGGGAGATATAAAGTTTATGCATAGATATAAGAATTTTAAGTAGAAGTGATTAGGACTAATTAAAAGTTTGAATGGATAGCTTAAATATAAATTAATCAAGTATTAAATTATTATGTAAAATTTAATTAAGGTAATTATAAAAATTTAATAGCTTAATTATGAAACTATGTAGAATAATAGAAATTTTAGCATTACTTGAGTTTGAATAGATAATTTAAATATAAATAATTAATATACTTAATTAAAAAAATTTAGTTAAGAGTATTGTTTAAAGACATAATAATAATTAATTGGAATGGAGTATAAATAGACAATTAAACCTGTTAATAATTTAAACTTTATTGCATGTAACCTTTTTAAGAGTTTAAATTTTATGGCTCACTACTTTTATGTGTAGAATGAGAAGTTTAATTTTATTTAATTTGTATTTTTAATATATTTAATGTTATTTTTTTATTTTACTTGTTCAACCGATTTAATTAGTCATCCAACAATTGAATCAATGACCCCATGACTTATTTCTCTAGTTGGTTCAATGCATAGTCCGAATTCAATAGTTATGATCCGTACAATTTGCTTTTATATTTTATATTTTTTTCAATTTACTAAAATAATGTTCTTTTGACATTTTTCTTTGAATTTTTTAGATAAAAATAATAACATGTTCATGATTTTTTAATAATAAATGAATATTATGTGTGTTCTCTTTTATTATTTTTTGTGGTTAAAGATGTTATTATAATTAAATTATTGGCTATTAAATATTATATAAAAAAATTTGAATTTATTTGTTATAATTGAATTATTTAATAATAAATTTTGTATAATTAATAATATATATTAATATATTATTTTAACTTAAATGATTTATTTATGTAAGTTATATATATACTATTAAATATATAATGTTATGTAATATAAATTTAAAATTTAATTTTGTACTATTGATTTAATCGTAAATTAGGGAGCCATGAACTATTCCATCAATCCATTCAATGAGGGATATAATTTTAAAAATAAAAGAAATAAAATGAAAATATTAACCTTAGTAAATATAGATTGTCAATTATTTTTGTCATAGGTGCATTTTTTGTTCTCCATTATTGGAAAGAGTGATGTTCTCTTAATAATCATTAAGGGTGTCGTTTAAAAACATAATAATTTAATTGGAATTGAGTATAAATAGATAATTAAGAGTGTTATTAATTTCAACTTTATTGCATGTAATCTATTTAAGAGTTGAAATTTTATGGCTTATTACTTTTATGTGTAGAATGAGAAGTTTAATTATTTAATTTATGTAAATATTTTTTTATTTTACTTGTTCAACCAATTTAATGAGTCATCCAGTGGTTAAATCAATGATCTAGTGACCTATTCCTCTAGCAGGTTCAGTGCACAGCTCGAGTTCAATAGTTATGATCGAACTGGTTTGTATGATTTTTTTTTTCCGTTACTAAAGTAATGTTCTTTTGACATTTTTATTTGAAAATTTGATATTAAAATAATAACATTTTCATATTTTTTAATAATAAATGAATATCATGTGCGTTTTATTTTATTATTTTTTGTAGTTAAAGATGTTATTATAATTAAATTATTGCCTATTAAATATTATGTCAGGTAAAATTTTGAATTTAGTTTATGTATAATTGAATTATTCAATCATATTATGTATATTAATATATATTATTTACTTATTTTATCTTAAATGATTTATTTATGTAAGTTATATATATTATTAAATATACAATGTTATGTAATATAAAATTAAAAATTAATTTTGTTATTGGTTGGACCATGAACTATTCCCTCAATAGATTGATATAATTTTCAAAATAAAAGAAATAAAATGAAAATGTAAACCCTAGTATATATAGATGGGGTTACTATCATACTCATGAATATCCATACTTATGAAGTATGTTTTTGATTTTTTTGATTTTTGATTTTTAATTTTTTTTATAATTTTGTCTTAAGAACATTTAAAAGAATCTAAAAAAAGTTTCAAAAAAAATAAAAGAATTTGTTTACTTTTTCTTTATTTCTTTATTTTGTTTTTTGATTTATTTTTAAATACTTGTATTATAAATTTTTTTTATTTTTTAAACTTTTTTTAGATTCTTTTAAGATATTTTTGAAGATAAAAATTAAAAAAATCAAAAATAAAAAGTATTCAGGTTAGAAACTCCCTATATAGATTGTCAATTATTTTTGTTACGTTATAGGTAAGTTTTTTGTTCTCCATTATGTTCTCATCAATTTAAGTTCATCATAAACTTCATATGTATTAAGTTTTTTATAATAGTAACTTAATTTCATAAAAGACGAGTTACATGTGTCTAGGTCAAGTCACCACCAAATTTTGAATTCAGATCTAGAGATAACAATACAGTCAAACGTTTCTTGCTTTAAAATGTCAGTAAAAAAGTCTAATTTCAAGTCCATTGTTATTGTGGAAGCCATTTCTGCCTTGTCAGTTGAAAGATCTGTGTTTTCCAGAATTGGCGATTGCTCTTTTAATTTGATGCCTTGACTAGCATGACAACTTTGTCTCGTGCCTGCAAATATCAGTAGACATACAAAAAGAATGCATAAGCTATATATGGTTGTTGTACCTTCCTAAGCAAGTTTAAAATATCTATGTAATCAAGAATCCTGAGCTTTTCTATCAAGAAAGAAAAAAAAAACAAAGATTCCTCAGCTTTAGAAAATTTGGATGGTGCACGTAAATTTAGGAAAACCATATTGAAGAGTTGTTTCATAGTAATTTATTGCATTTCATCATGATTGTTCATGACTTGCGTCTATACTTGCTTATGGGTTAACTCAGATCGGATTTAAGCTTAACTTTAGTAAATTTTATGTGTCTTTAAGTGCAAGTTTAATCCCATATTAAATTTGACTCATATTTACAAATTTTATATTAAATTTGACACACATTTATGAATTAGATTTTAATTTAATCCCAAGAATAAAATACAAGTTAAGTATATTTAATAGTTAATTTTTTATTTTATTTTTATAAATATTATTTATGTTTTAATACAATATAAAAATAATCACAAAATCACATACGTCAGCATCATATATTCCTATGTCTAATAGTCTAAGGGCTACTAAACTTCAAAAACATCTCACCTCATACGGCCATTCCTCACCATCTTTTCGAGGGACCCTCGAATTCTTCAAGGACAATAGCGTAATTAGTTGAGAAAGCAAGCAAACACAAGACTATTGCCAATGAATTAATGTAAGCTGGGGAATTGTGTAACTCATTAAGAATCAAATCAGTATAAACCTTGATCGTAATAAGAACATATTCAGGCACACTGAACAAGAGCTCCTCATTGTACAAACTAAACCAAAATTAATCATGAATGAAAATTGAAAATCACTTATCAGAAACCGATCAAAACCTCAAACCAATTCAAAACCCAAAGATTCTTGTAACTCAAAAAACAAATCACGCTCTCAATGAATATTTCGAATACACCACACTTCCAAAGATTGGGCACCAAAATTCCCCAAAACAGAGGAATGGAAACCATGAGGCAAGAAGAAACTGCTTTACCAGTTTAAAATCTTCCTTCAATGCACTGGAGATGAAATAGAGCTGATGCTGTTCCCTTAGAAGGAAATATTTTTGGACTACCAGTAAGTCAACGTTTGAGCATTGCGAAGCTAGATGTCGTCGCGGCAGTGGTTCTTTGCTGTGGTACTCACCGTAGCGTCGTCGGCAGTGGTAGAGCTGGATCCGTGGGGGAGAAAGAGGGAGAGATGGTGGTGCTCTGTGTGATTTGTGAACCTCGGTGACGGTGGTTCCATTTGGGGAAGAAAATGGTTTCTTCAGTTCTTCAGACTTGCAGAAGGGAAAGGCTTTAGACTTCAAACTTTAGAATCGGTACCCAGACAATGTCCAAGTGTCCAGGCTTATGTCTAGGCTAAGCCTGGATAGACTTAATTAAGTATAACAGGCTTGGGCCTTATTTATTATAAGAGGCATGTGGTCTTTTCTAATTGGATACGGACATTCAGCCTAATAGATTTGGCTTGGTGCACGTCACCTCCACCTACCATGGATGTAGGTAAAAGTCCATTCCTTGCACCAATTGACTCGTCTTCATGAAGAAGACAAAAGTCAAAACAAAAATAATATTAAAATTTTTATATTTATTATGTCATTTAAATAAAATAATTTAAATATCTTAATATTTATTGTGACTTTTAAAAAATGATACATAATTTATTTATTTATATAATAAAGATATTCTTAAGTCAATTTAAACATCAAACGAAATTAAATATCGCATAAGAGAATAAATTTTTTTAACTGTTAACTCTAAAATTTAAACTTAAGCAACCAACGTATACTTCTTTAACCAATAAGTTAACCTTAACATGACAACACATGATTTTCTTATCCATTTAACCTCCACAACACAAAAATTAACAATTCTCATATATATATATATATATATATATATATATATATATTAAAGTCAACCTTAACGTGACAACACATGATTTTCTTATCCATTTAAAAATGTGAAAATTATTCACCTCCACAACACAAAAATTAACAATTCTCATATATATATATATATATATATATAATTAATAAAAGCACATAGCGGATAGTTACTACCCATTATTTCTTTTTTTAATTAAAATTATATATAAAAATCTCTAAAGAGACCAATTCTCAGTTATATATAATATATTGGATTTTAATGAATACACCATTGATAGGATTGGAAAAGTGATTATTTTTCATATTAACTGAATAATTTCTTAAAACTAATATTCTTTTTTAAATTAAATTATCAAACTTCAATACTTTTTTATGAATAATTTATCATTAGAAGTAAAAATTGAAGCGATTTTAATTATAAAATAATATTCACTTTAAGATAATCGAGTTTCTTATTTCAATTTTAAAAATCTTCAAAGTAAGTGGAATTAACTACTTATGTTGAATTGGTTATGAAACTATATACCAGTCTAAATGTATAATTAATTCACAGTAATCGTAACTATTAATCTTTTTCTATTTGGAGGATTTATTTCTTTCTAAAAAATACGTATTCTTAATACGAAAACCAAATGCTATTTTATTTAGTATATTATTATTAAATGTATGATAAGTTTTCAAAATTTTATTATATGATATTGAAATTGTTTCCTCATGTTGTAATGATTAATTCTTCCATTAGTTTTTTCAAAACATGATAAAAAATAATTTATTACAATGCTTTATCTAATATGTATATAGTATACAAGAACATTAAGCTAAATCATGTGTAAAGAACATTTTTTTAAAATTTTGAATTTTGAATTGCAATTAATTAAAGGATTCTTAATTCTAACCACTAACTAAAGTATTTTTCGTAATGAGTACTTAATAGTTGCAAAAATTTTAATTTTTAATATATTACTCTTATTTAATGTAATAATATTTTTTTTAAACATCAATAGAATTAATAAAATTTTCTAGTAAATTAATTAATACTTTTTAGTTTTTGATATGACAATATGGTTTAAACATCTGTTAATTCAAATCGTGTGTTGATTAAAAGAATTGTTACTGAAATCAGTTTGCTCACATGGAATTTGAAGTGCATCATTCAATTCTTTTGTTGTTTTCTCAAATGTCATTTATCCATTCTATGGTGTTTTTTATATAAATTTTAACAAAAAATAATAATGTGAATGTTAAAATAATAAAATTTTTTTATTGTTATAAGTTTATTTTTTAATATCATAAATATTTTCATAGTAATCTAAGTCAATTGCTTGGATTAAATTAACAATTTCAATTTTTAAATGTCAGTTTAATTTGAACAATGACCTTAAAACATTAAAATTATTCAAGGTATAAGTAAAATACATTTTCAACAATAAAATTATTTATCATTTTAATATATAGATAATTATTTCTATTAAAATAGGTACCAAAATGCCACGATACAATAACTGAACAAATTAACACAAGAAAATTCTGATTAAAATGAAACAAGCTAGGTAATGCAGACAATCTAAAACAAACTCCTAGCAACGTAATTTCATAGTTAAAAACCATACTAATAAATCATCAGTGTGCAATAAACCAATAAACATGATAAAATTAAGGTGCCAATATGTACAGTAAAACCATATACAGCAAGTAATTTAGACACTTCAGGTTTGAAACATTATCATTAACGACCACCATCCAAGAAGGATTGAACTTTGGCATTCACAGGGCCAGATAGAAACCTCATGCACATAGGAGCCTGTACTCCAGCAAGTGCCAGAATATCAGCAGGAATAACCCACAAAGATTCGCCACAGATGAGTCCAGATGCCATGGCAGGAGCAAAATCATTTGCCTTCTGCTTGTTTTTCCTCTCCCACAGGTACAGAATCAAGCTCCCAATGCACATATCAATGGCGAAGTACCCACCAAGATAAAATGGGATGGCCAAACACAT
>JASKGM010052106.1:0-19716 GCA_034509205.1 Ceratonia siliqua
AAGTGAATAATCAGGCCAAACCCAAGTTTCAATAAAAAGAAGTGGCAGCAATTTCAGGTTGACACATCTATAAACATTTAGCCAGTAAACTATGATCAAATCAGAAATACCCTCCTCACACCAGCAGGATTCCTTGTTTTGAAATTACCTGTGCAAGCAGTTCAAAAATAGGGAGGGACCAATATATCAAATGAGCAAGACACAGATAAACTAGAAGCATAGAGTCAAAATCAAAATTACAGACCACAATTACCAAACAAAGCAGGGGGTTTAGGAGCAAATTAGCATTTAAACTTTGATTTTTCAAATCAGGCATTAAAAAGGAGTTAAAACCAATTCAGAACATCAAGTTGCTAGCACAAATGCCCCTTTCGTTTATCAGTTTTCAAGGCCAGAAAGTGTAACCACATTATCCTAATGAATCAAAAACAAGAATTACAATTGATAAACCTTCGCAGAAATAGAGAAGCTGCTGCAACCCGAGTCTTCAGGAATTTCCCCTCGAACAGCCCTCGGTTTTTTTCCTGCTTTTCTTTGATTCGTGCCTTGTGACTCGCGGTCTCCTCCCTCTCAGTTTCTCCCTGGCTTCCCTTTCTTTTTTTTTTTGCTAGTTTCAGAACACTTCTCTTCTCGGTAGCTTTCTTAATCACCCCCCTTCTAATTCTTCTCCAACTTGCTTTATAGACGCTGGAGAAAATCGAATCCCATGAAAATAGCCATTGAGCATCAGCTGGCCTCAGGGTGTGTCGCGCATGGCACAAAAGTGATGTACTAAAGCCGCGACAGAGGAGAACAGAGACCAGAACTAGCGGCTGCCATGGGTGGCAGGGCACGTTGCTGGTTCAGAAAGATCAGAGACAAAAATTAGGGGGGGACCACGGCAAGGAGACGGCCAGAGCAGAGGAAGGAAGTGAAGGGGAAAAGGAAAGGGAACCCGTGACATTTAGGGATTCAGGGCTAGGTGGGTGTCTGGGTCAAACGTGGACTGGGTAGGGGAAATGGGTATGGGTCGTTGGTTGTGGTGAAGTGGGCTGGACCTGGGTGTTGGGCCAGGGATGTTTTTTTTTTGGTCTAATGGGTTTTCACAAAAATAGCCTTTGGGCTTTTTTCTTCTTTTTTTTTTTCTCTTCTTTCCTTTTTTTTTTGGGTTGTTTTCTATTTAAAAATTTTTTTTTCTTTTTGTTTTAATTAATAATTTTTTTAATTTAATTTAATTTATTTTTTTTATCTATATATTTTTTTAATTTTTCTTTTAATTTTTCTAATTTTTATTATTAATATCATTTTTTTATTTTTTTTATTATTATATATATATATTTTTTGAAAACACCTAGACAAAATCTAGTGTATACAACCAGCTTACTCCGTTCGTTGTCACCCACATGTGTCGTTCGTCATGGCACAAATTTGATGGCCAGGGAGCTACTTATCGCCCAACAAGAAGGTTCCCCTTTTAATTAGGCTCTATCTTGGTTTTCTTTGAGGTAAATTTTTTGTCTTTGTGAACAAATTACAAGTTTGTGAGTGATTGTTAGTAGTCTATTCACTCCTATACAAGATGAAGATTCTTTTGAATTTTTTGTTTGTTCATTTTGCCATTTTTCCAATGTGATATTCATTCAATGGTACCAAGTATAGCCTTACTTTTACCTTTTGTTGAGCTTCTTTGTGATTTGGTGCCATAATTGTTTAATAAAAGAATGCAATTCCTTGAACACTCTTAATTCTATCATAGTTTCTTTGCAAGCGTGCAAGCGTGAACTGGATGCTCTTGGCTATTTGTGAGGCAATATTGCTTGCGTTGGTCTTAGATTCATTGCAGTTTTGACATGTTGCTATTGAGTAAGAACTGGTTTCTTCAAGACTGGTGGCATCCATGATAATGTGATGCTTGCAAATTGCATTAACTCTAATATTCTTCATATTATCAGTGTTTTTATCATATTAGCTTCAAAAAAGTAATTCAATTAGTTTCTTGTTGATTATATTTATTTATAATGTCTGGTTTATTAAGGTTATGTTCAATTTGGGTTCACTATATCTTGTGAGATGTGTCGCCTATTCTTTGTTTGTAACAAAAGCTTGTCACTTCTCTCTATGTTGATTTGCTGGTATTAGTTTATTTGATTCTCATGAACCATTTTTGTATCCTTCTTTTTGAAAGTGTTTCTTTCATAGTATCCTTGCTGTATAGTTGAAATGAGTTTCCTTGTCTTCAGAAATATGCATAAATGTTAATCATTTTATGCATTTTATGTCTTGTGATGAATATAAAGTTTATGCAACTTGATGCCAAATTGACGTCATAACTGTCACATTTGTAGTTGTCAAATATTCTTTGTATTTGTTAGAGTATTTCAAGGCACTTGACATTTTGATCATGTGCAATTATGCCTTGGCTCGAGCAATAGTAAATAGGATAGGGTTGAAGGTAGGCCTTAGCCTTAAGTTCAAAACTTGTGTGGTCCAAATAAGTGGAGGATAACTAGATTGTTATATTACTATAATATAGAAGTAGATTAATGCCTTAAGTAAAGGGTTACTGAGATATGTTTAAATATGGTTTTGCTGTCGAGTGAGGTTTTATTTCAAAGTCTCAAATATGTCTCATGTTCCCCACTAATAAATATCTGGTCATCATATACTTCTTTGTATGATATTGGTTGTGAACTTATGATTAATCAAGACTAAGTAAAGCCCTTGAGTAACACAAGCTACATAATTTTATTTTTCCACAACTTTATTTAATATTTGTTCCAACAGAGTAGTAACCCGCATTCCATAATCTAAACTTTTTTAATTAGGCCTTTGAGTTTGAACTTTTAAAGCATATATATTTTTTCGTTGAGTCTATATGTGTTCCACTTTGCATTTTAGTATGCTGGCACCATGACTCCTTAAAATTAAGGTTCCCAATATGTTAGGCACCCTAATAATGCTGTCATTTATGATTTCAATAGTGCTTCTGCTACTATTGTTATATATATATATGTGTGTGTGTGTGTGTGTATGTGTGTGTATGTGCATATTTTATGGGTTCTAAAAACTTGCAAGTTATACTTAAAATTTTGAGTAATTACTTCTGTTTGCACTAGGTAGGGGTGTTCATAAGTTGAACCAAATTGACCAGTTTTGTTTGGTTTTAATAGCATATATTGAGTGGTTCATTTTTAGTTTGCAAAAAATAAACCATCAAATTAAACTAGATTAGACTGGTTATTATATGTAGCTATCATATTATATCTTTATGCCGGTAGCAATTGTGCCTAGTATTGCAATAAACTGTTTTCCCCCTCCTACTTTCTCTTTAGTAGGTAGTGTAAGCATAATGCTTTAATATATTCGTAGGTCTTAACTGCTGCAATTTTTGTATTGTGCTATCATCTTAAATTGAAGTTAGGTATTTATGAGACTATGATTCTATTTACTTATGGCTTAATTGGTTTTTTATACATCCAATTTTATTTTGTTCACCTGTATACCTTAAAAAAAATAGAATAGTAAGATAATAATCACAATATTGCTCATGTAAGTCATAATGTTAGGCATAAAAATTAGTTTTGCTAATGTATAGAATTTAGGAATATTCTTTCAAAATAATGGATCATTCAAGAATTATATGTTTCCTTCCCAAACTGTAAAACCAAACCATTTCAATTGGAGCCAGTTTGCTTTGGTTTCATAGGATCAATGGTTTGGTTTGGCTTGAAAATTATGTGAATCATATAACCTCAGTTTGGTTCATGTTTATTGGTTCATGTTTAGGCTTAAAACTGGACCAAACCACAGAGTTCTAGCTTGAAAATGAAAATTATGTTTAAACTTGAAACTTGAAAATTATGTGAATCATAGGATTTGACTTTTCAGTTATCAATGAGCATAAGGTGGTTTTTGAAGATTAATTGCACGTTGATGATGAGTATTTATATAGAAATTATTGCAGTGTTCTTACCAGCACTTTAGTTTAAACTTCTGTGTATACTTTGTTCATTTTTTAGCTTGATTATGGATGAGACAGTTACGAAGTGTTCTATTGAAATTGCTTCTTGTTCAACATGCTGCTAGTAGTAATAAGCATAAACACATGCTGCCATTCCCATACTTTACAAGCACCTGTGCAGGATTCATGACTTGAACTATTCAACCACCAATCTTAATAATTTCTTAAATCTTACTGATTAAATGATTTTCATATTAACATAAAATTCTCAAAGCAGATTTGACTTCTTGTGCTCCTCAACTTAAAACAATCTTTTTTCATGGCATACTATAACAACTTATATTTCAATTAGCCATGCTACAATCCCTGCCCTTTAATTAGTCATGATACAATGCTAGTCTTTGATTTTTGTGCTTAATAGTTAACTTTGTGTCTTCCATTCATTTTATATCTTTTGTTGGTTATTATGAGCAGTTTGGTGCATTCTTATCAAATGTAAATCCCCATAAGCAAACCAAAGAGGTAATCCCCTCCTCCCCCTCCTCTTTCCGGCCGTCTGGGGGACCTTTTATATGGTTGTGTTCATGTCTAAACTTCACTTTGATAGTCTCCATTTTTTGTTCGTGTAAATTGCAGGATACCCTATAGAATGTGATGAGATTCTCAGGACTCAAAACAAAGATCTCTATACTATATTTAAGAGGTTCATTACTTGCAATGTCCATTGACATTGCCTAGCAGAAGTTTCATTCAAAGTTTGTAATAACAACTTATGTTTATTCTCCTTAATCATGGGACAACTACCCTGATCAATTATTTAAAGGATGGAAAACCCTTAATAACATTCATTTTCCATAGAGTTCATAGATATGCTTTAAGAATGAGAATTTGGTAATGAAGACATGAATCTTGATTCTGTTGCAGTTGAGTGGATAAATTGTTTGTCATTTTCTGGGAGGTTTTAAACGCTGTGTAGTGGATACCAAGTTGTCAGTTTGTTATCTAATTATCATTGGGCAATCAAGTGTGATCATATGCCATGTAAATTTATTCATGTAAATTGTTGAAGAGTTTGCTTGCAAGACTCATTACTTGCTCATTGCTATAGTAATTGTGTTATTTGCTGGTGTATCTACTTATTTAATTACTGGTTTATTTTGGCTATTAGGTTTAGTTAATGTTGTTTTTAATACAGTTGGGTTTAGGTAATGTTGTTTTCAATCACCAAATTTATCTGAAATGTACATGCATTATAGTAACACTCCACTTAATCAAATTCCATGCTTCAATTTATTGACCTAATTTATCTACGTATATTTACAACATAATTTGATTGGTCCAAATTTGCTGAATTTGTTTTGAAGTTGGATGTTGTTTTTGATGCAACTTACAGGAATATATTAAATACATAAATTATAGATATTTTAGACTTGATGGATCCTCAGGAGAATATGAACTACAGGAAAATTTACAACACATGAAGCTGTGGGCATGATGGGGAGGGGAGAAAACTGATTTAAATTTTTTTATCTTAATCTAGACTGCTATTATTTCCTGTAAACACAAGGAAAACTAGAAAGCACGGTAAACTATGTTTGCTAATTAAAAAAGGGAATGAGTAAAAATGCAGAGTGGGCAGTAAGGAACCAAAATCTGTATAGTGAATGTGTTATGAACTATGTACATAATTAATGTTTTGGAATGTTTATATAGGATGCATAGAGGCATCAGCTTACTTTGCTTGTAATTCAATGCATCCATATTATTATGAAAAGTTCTAAAATCACATAAGCCAACATTAGTTTTTGAAAGTACTATATAAGACAAATTTGTAAGTGTAAATAAGTACGTGCTCACAAGTTCTTCACATGCATTAAATAAGTACATAATTAAATAACTCAGCCTTCGTAAGAACCTCATCCCTGCACCAACGTTTTATATGTATATTGATTATATAGGATATTTGTGGGGTCAATTTTCCTTAAGTCGGAATGATGTAATATTATAGATAAAAATTATAATACTGTGTAACAAAAAATAAGTATTCTTTACAATTTTAAAGGTGACAACAATTACGCTCAGTTGACTCCTATTTAAAAAATTGAAACTAGTGATATGTGGATCTCAAGGTTATGGGTATGAAATGCCTACAATCATCATGTTAGTTCCCTTACAATGTGTATTTTGGGGGGAAACACATTCAAAATGAGAGCGAGTGCTAGAAACTTTACAATGTCATCAATGGTTGAATCATAACAAATTCTTCAGGCAGTTGATGAGGTCAACATATATGTTATGTTGGCTCATGTTTCAAAGTTTATGTATTCATTACTCTCTCCTTGGATAGATTGGGTTGAAAATTTGGATAAGCACTCAAGCATTCCAAGTCCTCATATTAAGATAAGTTATGTCACTAGTGGAACTATTTAATCTGGTGTCACAACATGAGGGTCAGTGAAAAACCATCATTTTTATGACTTTGGATACATAAGGAAAAACGCAGAGAAAAAAATGGAGTCGCTACCAATTAATTAGAAGGATCCTTAAAAAAAAGAAATGAAAACTGACCCTTAGAATCAGAGGAAGTGTTTAAGAGTTTAATTACATATGGGGAAGGTATTAAGCACCCCACAACATCCATATCTAAGGATGGTTACCCTAAATTATTTAGACTTAAAAATTTAATGTATTTTAATTACCCCATTTTTATTAATACGGTAATAAATGACAAAGATAAAGAAAGAAATAACTAGACCTACCTTACCAAGTAAGTGTATACGTACCGCAAAAAGGATCAAGGTCAACGTAGTTCAAAATTTGTTTTAATAAATTGATTAGGCGAGATGTATGATCTCTTGCCTAGAAATATTAAGATATTAGGGAAAGTTAAACTTTTACTTAAAGCCTTAAAAAGAAGTTAGAACATTTGGGAAGAACAAACCTCCACTAAAAGCTTATGGAAATTAGGACATTGGGGAGGATAACCTTCACTTAAAGCCTTTAAAAAGAGCTAGGATTTTAAGGAAGATAAACTTCCACTAAACAAATTTTCACGTAAAACTTAACAAAATGGAAAAACAATTCTTCACATAATGTTACAAATGAAAAGAGATAATATGGGAACATATATTTTCACATAAAGCTTAACGAAATGGGAGAACAGTTCTCCATATAATGTTTGAAAAGGAAATGAGTGATATATTTATTCTGTATCAAAAATTCAAGTTTCCACAACTTTGGGTTAAAATTTGTAATTTCTTGTAATGTTTGGGGTTGAAATAAAATTTTTGAAAGTAATGGGGCTAAAATAGAATTTTTGAAAATATTAAGGTCAAAATAAAATTTTTGAAAATTTTAGGGTCAAGATTAAAACTTCTATGACCAAAGATGTAACAACCATGGAGATATGTCTTAAAGGGACTCAGAAACAATCTCATTTGAGCAACCAAATATCCAATGCTCGAAAACCCTTTACTATCAATTTATTGCCTTTCCTTTTTTATTCTTTGAAAAGAAAATAGAGTCATTATGAAATCAGGTCTTAGGCTTCCAAATTATTTCCAAAAATTAAGTTACAAGAAACAAGACGTCTCGAATAGACCCCAACATTTGAAAAAAGAACTTTGATTTTTTTTTTCTTTTTAGAAACTTTGGTATATTGGGTCTTTGGAACCTTCTTCATTCAATTTCAGCATTCGGATTTTAAAGTGAGCTTGCTAAGACCCAAAACCATTCAGAAAATTTCGTTTTAGCCTTAATCAATTGAATTCATATCTAAAAAGACTTTATGAATTTTATTTTGAAAATCTTTTTTTTTTGTTCATGAGCCATTGGAACCTTAAAAAAAATCTCTTATTTACCCTTAAAATAAATTCCTAATGAGGTAGGGATGTTAAAAACAGTACACCACGAGCCCAAACAGTAAGTAGAAAAATGAAAGCGCCATAATTGAAGGACTAAAGTGAACTATAAAAATAAAAATGACCATTCACTTAGATTACCCTAAATCAGAAGAAAGAATAAGAGTGTAGAGGCATTTCAACTAAGAATTAAACATACAAACTCATGGTAAGACTGCATGCCCAGTTACAGACTGAAAGTGTTCATTATTTTTAGAATATACAACACGCTTTGGAACTAGTTTCCCACATAACAGACATAGGGCCGAGATCAGTCAATATTATATTGAACTATAAGCTGAACCTATCTCCAGCCATGGATACAAGGTGCTAACAATTTAGGAACAAGAAATCCATATCAACTTCAAATCATCAACTTTTTTTGATAAAAGCCAATTATCAACTTCGAACCATCAGATTAATAGACTAGGGACCACAATTAGTTTTATATCACCAAATTAGTACATAAGGAACTATGAACGATCTTGAATTCCTAGAGTAATGCCTCAGACACAAGCACAAATTTTAAACCCCTCTAAATTACAACAGTCAAAAGCAAGAATTAGCTTCAAGTTATCAAAGTCACGAATTTGTGATTTAATCTGAAGCCAGAAATAAACTTTGGGATTATGGGTTTTGTTGGATCCTAACCAAAAAAAAAAAAAAAGAAACAAGCAAGTACAATTAAACAGAGAGGCAAGACAACATTTACCTCCCAAAGATTCTTAGATCCTTAACAATCATAGACTTTATACCTTTCCCAAGATTTTGTCCAAATGAACCCCAGGAATATCGATCTCCAGAGTGCACTATTCTTTCCACACACAAAAAATGTTCTATTTTTTGATTTATCTCCTAATCCTCCCTCATACTTCACTTTTCTCCCCGTTTTATAAGCGAGATAGGAAACTAAATTCCATAAAGAGGGGTCCATAGTGTCACAACGTGACGGCCTGGAAAAAGGCACTGTCATGACCTTAAGGCGACAAAAGGGAAAAAATACAGAGATAAAAAAATGAAGTTACTACTAATTAATTAGAAGGATAATTGGGATCCTTTAAAAACCAAATACTGGCCCTTTGAACAAGAGGATGGATTTAGGAGTCTAATTACGTGTGGGGAAGGTGTTAGGCACTATCATTATCACGATTTTTAGAAAAATAAAGAAGTGAGAGAATTGGACTTGTCTTACTGTGTAAGTGCCTACGTACCCTTATGGGATCAAGGTCCATGTAATTCGGGTTAATTAAATTAAAATTTGCCTAAGGAAAGGATTAGGACAATATGGGAAAGCGAGTTTCCACATAAGGTCCAACAAAATGAGAGATTAATTTTCTACATAAAGTTTAAGAGAATAAAGACAATATGAAAAAATGAATTTTCACATACGGCCTAACAAAATGGGAGAATATTTCCCCACATAATGTTCAAATGAGTGAAGACAGTATGAGAAATGAATTTCCACATAAAACTTCAACAAAATGGGAGAATATTTTCCCACATAATGTTTAAGAGGTTTTAAGGAATTCTAATGTCCAATTTTGAAAATCTTTTAGAAATCTTAGAGTAAAAACTGCAATTTGTGATGTCTGGGTGTCAAAATATCATTTTTGAAAATACCGAGGGCTAGACTTGGACTTTTTGGAAGTATTAAGGTCAGAATTCAAATTTTGAAAATATTAGGGCTAGAACTCAAATTTTGAAAAGCATTAGAGTCACAATCTAAAATTTGAAAAGTATTGGGGTCAAAATTTGAATTTTCAAAAATATTGGGGTCAAAGTTTGAATTTCTAAAATATTAAGGTCAAAATTTAAATTTTCAAAAGTATTGAAATTCATTTAAAATATTCAATTGGGCTTTTTAGAATCCCATTTTTTAGCAAACCCTTTTTATTAATTCAGATAGGCTTTTTGAAGTTCAACTATATTATTCTAAAAAAAATCTGAATTGGGCCCCCTTTTCAATTTATTTAAATGGTTTTTTCTTTTTTTTTTAAGACCATTTTTTTTTGCTGTTAAAAAAAAATCCTGAATGGGGCTTTGAATCAATTTTGAAGAATTAAATTAAATGGGCCTTTGAAACCCTTTTGAGAAAGTTTAAGTGGCCCTTTGAAATTTCTTTGAAGACTAAGTTAAATAACTATCTCAAAGATGAAATTGGACCATTGAAATCCAAACCAACCTTAATGATAGGATGTTGTTTAGCTATACTTAGTTGGCCATTAATGCCTTGGTGCCCACTCAGCAACCTATTTAACTACCAACAATGGTATACCTTAACATGGACAGTGAAACAACCATTTACTTCATACTAATAATAGTGATTATTTACACAACCCATAACATCTATACCTGCGTTAGGAACAAGCTTGATTAATTACTGGACACATCATAAAAGCTAATAGTATATGATTAAATTAAACTAAGGGCAACGTCTTCTAATTAAACCAGTGGCACCATGTTTAGTAAAAAGCTGACAGTAACACATGACGAAATCCAAACAAAAATGGCACATCATGCATTGTTCAAAAGAAATAAAAATGAATCGCAGCCCACTGAAATGCCAACCTAAGGCTTAGATTTACCATCATCAGAGGATGAAGGCAGTTTTTTTTTAGCCAAATTCATCTTGTAACATAGAACTAACATTCATTCATATTAAACTTGAAATTTCCCAAGAATTTGCCAAAAATTTCTATTGGGGAACCGGTGAGTTCAAGGGGCAAAAGCAAACTGAACAAAAACCCAATTTTCCAAAACCAAAATGTTGGCAAGCAGTAATCAGAAACACATTCAGGAAAAACCCAACGTCAATGATGCTAACACACAGAAACCAGCTTATCAGCTTAGTACCAGCAACCCAAAATCAGAATAGCAACCTATTCAATTTAAATTAATAACAGTTTGAGTAGCCAACAGTTGAAAACTGTACATCAGCATGCCTTACCTCCAAATCAACCAGCTTAAAATATACCCTTAAACCATACAGACAAATACTTGGCAAAGAGCATTTTGTTGTTCAAAGTCAAATTAATTAGCAAAAATCAAACCTCATAGTTTGATCTGAACATCACAAACCATGACTCACAGACACCCTTCCTCCTTAGATGCACAGGGAATACATCAATAACATATAGTCGAGGAGGTTCACAATAAAAGAAATCAAATACAGAGATAATGGGTATCATAAAACTATGTACCTTTAAAGAACAAACCCCTAATTCGATTAGACCCCAAAATCCCCTAAGCTAATTCCTCCAGAAAGATCAATTATGAACTAGAGTTCTCCCTTTCGCCCTCTCTTCCTTCCGTCTTATAGGCCAATGAGGAAACTAAATCCTATGGAACTGGGGCCTTAGACATCGAGAATCTGCTGGGCACAGACTCTGTCGAGCATGGCTTCTGAGAGCTTGTGTTGGAGAAGAGGAAATGGAGAGCTAGACGCCGCAAAATAGGGTGGTGGTACAATTGCGGATGAAGAAGGTGCGGCATAGTGGCAGAGGGAAAGGGACATGGTGCAGGGAGAAGTGTGGGAGACATCGTAAAAAGAGGAATAGAGCCACGGGTGTGCAGAGGCAAAATGGGGAGACTATGTGAAGATGCGAGTAGGATTTCAGGGGTTTTCCAGGTTGGGTCTCAGGTATGGACTGGGTTGGTGGTGTTGATGGACCGGGTTGGGTGATTGGGCCGAGGGGCTAGTGGACTGGGCTGGCTTCGTCCCTTTTTGTTCATTGGGCTGCCAAAAATGGCCCTTAGGCTCTTTTGTTTTTTTTGTTTTTTTGTTTTCATCTTTTTTTTAATTATATCATTTTGTGATTTTTCATTCTTCCTGTCTACCATTTTTTTATTATTTTTTTTAGAGAAGTTTATCAATCTAAAAATTTTAAAGGATACCTGGACAAAATTAGGTATTCACACACAAACTCCGAGGATCATACGGACAAAGAGCCTGTCGCGCATGGGCACCGAGAAGGAACCAAAAAGTAGGGGACACAATAGAGAGAATGACGCGCAAGGGGGGAAAGGAAAATGCCACCGTACAGAGGGGTAGAGGAGCAGGCTTAGTGCCGTGAGATGCAAAAGCGCAAAGCTGACTCAGCGCTAGTGAGTATGTGTGTACTGCCAAAGGCGTGATACTGCTGTGGGGACCAGCCAGCTGGGTGGTTGCAGAGGAGGTGATGCGTAGTGAAAGGAGCATGAAACTGGGAAATGCAGAAGGGGTCAGTGCCCAGGTCCTGCAAATAGAGATGAAGGAATGGGAGAGTTAGGTTGGAGCTGGGTTATGGGTCATCTGTTGGGTGTGTGGGCTGGATCGAGTATGGTTAGGATTTGAGCCAAGTTGGTGGGCTGCGAAAATGGGTTGCCAGAGGTTGAGTTTAGGCTAATAGACTTTTTTTATATTATAAATTTTCATATTTTCATATTTTACCTCTTTTTTTAGTCTTTTTGAATTCTCCATTTCTACTATTTTTCTCCATAGTTTTAATATTATCATTTTTTCAATTTTTGTATTTTCTTAGGCTACAATATTTGAAATTTTAAAATTCACCTGGACAAAATCAGGTGTTTACATTTGGTCACTTCCTTAACCCAAAAGGCTTACACATAATGCCATAACTAAAATTATAAGTGTACGACATAACCCAAAGGTAAACCAAATGCCATAACCCAAGTAATTAACAAGATGCTATAACCCAAAAATGAACAATATGCACACACTACAGTACCGAACACTATGCCATACACTTCAGATGTGAAAAATTCCAGCATAAGATAGCCATGTATCACAATGTTAAGAGCAGCCACAATCCATGCAATAGTCTATATCCATATCAGAAACCACTAAGTGCTTTACTCCAGAAAAATCAAAACAAACTAAACTAAGAAGAAAATAACACAATATTGGGAACAAGGGATGTTGGTACATAACAAAAATACATCCAAGGTTCAGAGAATATATGGTTTAAGAACATCATTACTAGTAAGTTAAATCATCAAATTAACAGTCAATACCATCTGAGCAAGTTCAATGGATAAACAACCAGCATCAAGTCAGCAAGAGAACAAAAAGAAACAATAATGTTGAAACAATTTGTATTATAGTGTGTCCTGTTAATATTGCCTTTTGAAATTTGATTATACTGTACTCTGTAAAATTTGTCCTTGATATGCAAGGATAGGTTGTGTGTCATATTTGCATTTAAATTTTTCATAGTCATGGGAAGATCTTTTAGTTGTAAGTTAATTAAGACAAATCATTTTAAAAAATAAAGACACTTCCCTAGTCCAATGCTGGTTTAACAGGCCATGTCACATAATTTCTAGTTGTAAGCGGTGAGGATAAGTCTCTTACTAGTTTTGGGATGTTCATATAAGGTGCATAGAGTCATCATCTCACTTTGCTTATGATCCTATACATCCACACTATTATGAGATGTTCCAAAATTACATAAGTCAACATCAGTTTAAAACAAAAGAGATAACAACATGGTACTAATTTGTCATTTATAGATTGAATGGAAATATCATTGTCATTTACTCACTGCTATTTTTATGTTTTTTAGTTGAAAATAGTGGAGCTGCTTTGTAGATGGAAAATAAAAAATTAATAGAGAATACTTTTTTTATCCTAGAAAATTCTTTTGGTTTTTCTCTTTGTGGATTTTATACTTTTTTCAAAATTTTCTTCTTTTTATATAATTTGAAATTTTAAAGAATGGATGAATCCTTAATTTATGGGTAGACATTTAATTTGGTTACAATATTGATTACTTGCTACTTGGTATTTCTTCACTTACCTCTATATCTAATCATTTTATTAAATTAATTACATAATAAAGAATACAATGTTTTGCAAGTAGTTTCATACCTTCAATAAATTTATAAGTTTATCGTTATAATAAATCTTCTTACAACTTGAATGAAATCAACTTTGTTAATAAATATTAACAAATATTATTAATAAGAGCTTTAGTTCAATTGACACATTTTACGCATTGAGTATTAGTAAACTTTATCTGTGAAATAATATTGATTGGTAAAAAAATACATAAAATGTGACTACTTTTGTTCAAATACAATCACTTAAATTATTTATAAGCTATGTCAATTGGTTTATAAATCTATAAGTTACCCGGATTTATGCCATTTTATATTAGAGTAGAAAAATAATTAATCTACTACGTTCAAAATGTTAATATATAACTAGAATTGAATTGAATTTGTTTTTAAACCATATATTTCATTCCCATACATATGCTTAGCCATGTTTTCTACTTGTACCACAATAATTTAGAGATAACCATATATTTAATTCCTATATACATATATAGAATGATATTTTTCCCATATTCTTGTATATATATATTCCAAGTTTATAATCTTAGAGAGATATTTGATTCTCAACCTCATATACAAATTTAACATATCAATGTTTTTTTATCTTATTTGTAAACATTTACTTTAAATAAGACACCATGTATTTAATTCATAACAACAAATAAAATAACAAAGTTGCCACATTATTGTATAGATAATCCAATATTATAGTCATTACCAATATATATGAATCTCACCACAAACTTAAAATTGCATCGAATAATTATTTTTTGTTACCAAGTATTATATATGATATCCATAAATTTAATAGTTGTTTTTTTAAATTTATTTATCAAATAATCTAAATTAAATAAATATTTTCAGCAATAATGTTTTGGATGGAAACTATCCTTTTTTTCTATTTGTCTTGAGCGAAACTTTTTTCTTTGTTAATAATAGAGGGAAACTTTGGTTTTTTATTTGCTAATAATCATTTTCTTTATTAAAATGATTTGTCTTAATTAACTTACAACTAAAGGATCTTCCCATGACTATGAAAAATTAAATGCAAATAAGACACACAACTTATCTTTGCATATCAAGGACAAATTTTATATAGTATAATCAAATTTCAAAAGGCAATGTTAACAGGACACACTACAGTACAAATTGTTTCAACATTATTGTTTCAACATTATTATTTCTTTCTATTCTCTTGCTGACTTGATGTTGGTTGTTTATCCATTGAACTTGCTCAGATGGTATTGACTATTAATTTGATGATTTAACTTGCTAGTAACGATGTTCTTAAACCATATATTCTCTGGACCTTGGGTGTATTCTTTGGAGTAAAGCACTTAGTGGTTTTTGATATGGACATAGACTATTGCATGGATTGTGGATGCTCTTAACATTGTGATACATTGCTATCTTATGCTAGAATTCTTCATATCTAAAGTGAATGGTGCAGTGTTCGATACTGTAGTGTGTGTATATTGTTCATTTTTGGGTTATAGCGTCTTGTTAATTACTTGAGTTATGGTGTTTGGTTTTCCTTGAGGTTTACTTATAATTTTTGCCACTTAGGATTGTCACATAGATTTTTTTGTCACATCAAACTCCAATTTAATGGTGTTAGCTAATAATATAACGACAATGACCAAATAGACAGTAGTGGAAAATATAATGAATCAATTGATCGAAATTAAACTACAGAGTCCAAACTGAAAATTAATTGAAACTATAGGGACCAAAACCTATATTAACCTATAATTTTTTTGTAGTAAAATAGTAGACTAGACAGTATAACATTATCTGAACATGTATTAAGGTATGGGCCAAGCCCAACGTAATGACAAATTTGATTAGACATTGGACTAGGCTATTTTCTAAATTCCGAGTATCATATTCATGATGTTAGGATTGCACCACAAGGCATATTTTTTGGGTGAAAAATACCATGTGGCGCGATCCCAACGGCGGGAGTACGGTACTACCGTAGTATTGTACATTTTTCAATTTTTCTTTATGAACTGCTTGTCTTGTCTTCACACCAAAAAACAAAATGATGGAAAACAAAATCAAAATGGTGTTGTTCCTTGCTATGTAAGCAGCTGAAGTGGCACTTAGTGGTCCACATTAGCAGTTAATTTGTCATGTGGGAAACACTTCAGCTTTTTCCATTAGTAGGATTAATAGAGTTATGCTTAAGAACAAACATAGTAATATTTTATAAGTTATAAGACATTAATAAAATAAAATAAAAAGTTAAGAAACTAAAATTATACTTTAACCAAATCTTTTGGTGCTTTTAAAATAGTGTTAAGAATCACCTTTTTTTTATAAATAATTTTCAAAACAATCCTTCAAAAAGTAACATAAAAAAAATACTAATTCTTGCCGTACACTATTTTAAAATAAAATACATTTGAAAACACTTAAATAAAATTAAGTCAAATAATGCAAGTCTCACCTTATTTTTTTATTGCATAGATGAGCAGATTTCTTATAATTGTAAAGGTAATGTTATTCTCACTTTCTTAAACCATTGTTTCACATTCCTTGCACATTCTCTCATATCAAATTATTATTATTAAATCTAATAAAAATAAGAGGGGTAAGATAGGTATGGATCAAGTAGTGTGAATGCAACATTTTTATAATATTTAATTTTAAATAATGCTTATCTCATAAATAATATTTTTCACAAATCTCACAACATACGGTTTATATTATAATAAAATAATTTATGATAAATGAGATGAGTGAATGAAGTGATATGAGTAGCTAAAATGAAATGTTTGTATAAAAAAAAATTTTATTTATAAAATCAACTAAAATCGTTTATCTCTTAGTTTCCAACTAATTATATGTTCATACATAATAATAGAGAGAGGGACTTATGTAATTCATGTTATTCCCATTTGAGCTATAAGAGTGGATTGGCTATTTATAACTTTTTTTTTCATTTTCTCTTATTATTTATACTTGAGGAGTGATTTCCATTAATTTTATCTATAAGAGTGGATTTGATTTAAATTATTTTTTAAACATTTTATCAGGAATTGATTGCTATGATTATGGAAAATATACACCAATTAGCTATATTAAAAATGATAAATTATATTTTAATGCAATTTAAAAAATTATAATAATTTTTACTGTTATATACTTTAAGTTAAACAGAATATAAGTAGTTATTTAATAATTATGCATTTAAAAAAAAATATTTCATATACATAGAATATTAATAATTACATATTACATTAATTTTAAAAAACTAATTTATTTTAATAAATAAAAATAAATATGTGTTAAGACACTAATAATGTATATTTGACAGCTTATTTGGGTCTGAAATGTGGCCATTATGAGCCCACTATGTCCAAACTATAGCACACTCAGATTATAATACAGAAATGCCATGTCCACTCTCTTCACAGGCTCATGTTGGCATGACTCATGAGCAGGGCGGATCTTTGAAGGGACATAGAGGGGTTATGGCTCCCCTAAACTTTTTTTTCATATAAATAATATTTTTAAAAAATTATTTGTTCCTCTAAAAAAAATTTATTGCCCCTCCAAAAGAATTTGTTATATAATTAATTTAAAAAATTTAATTTGCCTCCTCTAAATTTTTTAATTACCCCTCTATTTTACAAATACATTATTTTTTTATAAATGAATCACTCATATATAAGTGTATATTATTTTATCTCTTTATTATTTTTTTATTATCATCAACTTGTGTAATACTAATTTTCATTATATCACGCCCTAACATTCCCTTTGTTTCTTTAATGCTTTGTAGTATGTGACTCTACACCATGACTAGAAATAATTTCTTTTTATAATTTCACACTTTCACTTATCACACTACTCCTAGAGTCACAGTCCTCTCTCTCCTGCTTGATCAGAACCTGCTGCTTGTGACTGTGCTTACACTGACTGACGAGCTGCGAGTGGTGACTGCTTTATTCAATTGTTCCTAACTTCCTCTTGTTTATCTCTTCACCAGTAGACAACATGGCAACATAGTAGATAAAAACTCTCAATAAATCTTGCAAAAATTTTAATTTCCTATTTGGTTTTAAAAGTTAAAATTCTTATTTTCCACACTACCTTTCTTGCAAGATATGAGATTTAAAAATTTTTAATTCACTATTATATGTAACTTTTTTGTTGAAGTAGTTTTTTTTTTTTATGTTTTGATATATTATTATTGTTGTTTGTCCATGCTACTTCAACACCTACCTTCTCACTCAATCATAAATCAAAAGAAAATTTCAATCTTTTGCCCCCCACTAATTTTGTTCAAGATCTGTCACTGCAGTCATGAGTATTATTTTTTTATATTACCTTGAGATATAAATTTAAAATTATCTGTGATATTAAAAAATTTATAAAATATTATAAAATATGATATATTAAAATTATTAAAATAATTAACAAAATATATTTGTACAGATTTTTTAAAGTATGCTCAACTTATCAAAAATAAAAAATTATTTTAATATAATAATGAGGCCTAGCTAAATCTTTATACTTATTGATTGGATTGCATGTATAAGTTAATCCTATTTAAAAATATCTTTAAAAATAAAATTGAAAAAGATCTACTAAACGGTGTCATTTTCCATCCACAACCCTAAACCCTTTGGAAATATAACTGTTTGAATGGTTTTTGTTTTATAATTTTTAAAAATAATTTTATAGAATAAAAAAAATAAAAAATTTATTTAGGTAAAAATATTTTTCATCAATTATTTTTTATATTTTTTAAAAATTAAAAGAAAATAAGTCAAAATATAAAAAAATTATTTTTTATTTTTTAGTTACTATTTTTAAAAATAATTTTTAAAAATAAAAACACATTTTTAATTAATTTTTTTATTTTAATAAAAAAAACATAAAAATTATTTTTAAAATGCATTCCAAAAGACGACGAGGGCGCTGCCTAACGCCAGCACATTCTCGACCCCTTGGTCCTATCATCTACACCGACCTCCACGCTTTCATAAGTGCGTGTAGTGCATTTTCCACTGTAATTTCCATACCGAGATAACGCGCGATTGGTGAGAGTGGGTTTTAGTAACCACCAAACACCAAGGAAAGGATATAATCGTCAATACATTTTAAAACGAAGGGTAGTTTAGTAAACCAAAATTATGAGTTCATAGTATAAAAATCCCTCTATCCCTTTAGTATTGGTCTTCACTTCTCTGCGCTCCTTCTCCCCCAGTTTCCTCCTTGCGGCTAGGGTTTAAGAGCTGCTCTGGGTTTCCATAGGTTTGGTCTCTGTCTCGTTTCTTTCTTTATGCCTTCTCTTCTACATTCATCTTCAATTCTTGACGTTTTATTGAATAATATAGCATTCAGTTCGTTCTTTTTTACTTTTCGATAATTCATTTACTTGATGTTGTATTGGAATGATTTTAATTGACTGATTTGTTCTGTTATAAATATACTTGATTAATTATGTTGGGTTTTTGTTTTTGATTTGTGCGTTTCGGGTTTCGAAACGATGTTTGCTTTAATTGTTTTTTCTCATGCTGGGATCTTCATGCTGATTAGATTCCAATTTTGTATTCAGATCTACCCACTGTGTATTTGTGAATTATAAATTATTGTTGCTCGATGATTGAATCGACCTGAGTATCAATCTCTTAATGAGGGAGGCTGGGGATTTTAGTTGGCTTCGATCAACATATGCATGTGACAATTAGATGCAGGTTTTCTTATGTGATCTGCGAGATTTAGTGGGCATTTGATGTGTTATTCAAGTCATTTCATTCATCATATATTTTGGTTCCTTTGTTCTAAGTTGATGGCAGGGTCATGTGATCTCGAAGTCATTTCATTTATTTATTATGATTCTGAAAGCTTGTGCTGCTAGCTGAGTCTAAGATTTTGTGTTGTTCTTTATGTTTCTTCTGTGTTGAAGTATGTTTTTTCTGAGAAGCCTTCTCGTATTTCTTTTTAGCAGTTACTCTTAGTTCCAAGCTAAGGCGTAATGGGTAAGGAGAAGGTTCACATCAACATTGTGGTCATTGGCCATGT
>JASKGM010052137.1:0-19711 GCA_034509205.1 Ceratonia siliqua
TGTAATAACATATTCGTATTAATTTAGAGATGTGGATGGTATAGTGTAATAGCATTTTCTTCCTAATTCCCTCTGTAGAACTACTGTTGCACATTATTGTTATCCTTTTTCATTAAATTTTTTTTCGGAGTTTGTTCTAGCATGACAAAAGAGTGTTCAATGCACTTTGTTCTTTTACCAACAATCAAAGAAAATTGTATGTTTTTTGTGGGCTTCAAAGGCCCAATTAATTATAGGTCAAATAAAAATTTCTCAAATAGTCATTTGTTACCAATGGGTTCAAGGCCCAATTCTCACTAAAACGGCTTCAAAGGCCCAATTCTCACTAAAATGGCTTCAAAGGCCCAATTGATTCAAAAAGGGGTTCAAAGCCCATTATTTCTTTCATGACTTTAAGGACTTAAATAAAGAGTTGCAAAAATATAATTAATTGGCTTTCTAATTCAATTTTTTTAAAAATTTGCATTTCAACCCCAATCTTTTAATAATTTTGTTTTTGACCCCATAATCTCAATAATATCATTTTGACCTCTAATCTTTCGGTAATCGCATTTTTGACCCACACACTTTCAAGAATTACATCTTAGCCCCCTAAATTTCCTAAAAATCACATTTTGACCCTTATTTCTTTCAAATCCCTTTATCACCCCATTACTTTTATAAATTTCATATACTCAACGTTTAATGAACTTTCAGTAGAAGTTTATCTTCTCTGAAGTTCTGTTTTTCATGGGCCTTCAGTGGAATCTTATTTTCCCAAGGTCTTAACTCTCATAGGCATTCAGTGGAGGTTATTGCTCTCCAATGTCCTAGTTTCCATAGGCTTTCAGTGAAATCTCATTTTCCCAATGTCTTAATTTTTTATGGACATTTAGTAGAGGTATATTCTCTCCAATGTCGTGGTTCACTTTCCGGACTTTAAGTGAAAATTAAATTCCCCCTAAATATCTTAATATCATTTTCGTTTAATCAACTTACCAAAACCATTCCGAACTACGTTGACCTTGATCCCTTTCGGAGTACGTAAGCACTTACTTGGTAGCGCAGGTCTAGTTATTTATTTTTTCATCTTTGTCCATTATTAATAAAAAGGGGTAATTTAAATACAGTAAAAAATTATTAAGCACAAACAATTTAAGGTAACCATCCTTAGGGATGGACATTGTGGGGTGCCTAACACCTTCCCCACAGGTAATTAGACTCCTGAATCCTTCCTCTGGTTCTAAGGGCCAGTTTTTCCTTTCTTTTTAAGGATCCCAATTATCTTTATAATTAATTGATGGCGACTCCAAATTTTCTCTACGTTTTTCTTTACGCGCCTTAAAGTCATAAAATGATGGCTTTTCACCGGCCGTCACGTTGTGACAGTTTGGCGACTCCGATGGGGACAGTTAGAGAGTCAAGCCCGTTATAGGTTTTTTGTACTTTATAATTTTTTTTAATGTATTATTTTTACCCCTTCCCCATTTTTATTTCTTATTCATTTTATTCACGCTGTTTTAAATATTTGCATTATTTATTGTACTTAAATTATTTTACTGCACTTCTATGTATGCTTGTTTATTTTACTTTTCTTATAGCATGAATTAATGGAACCCTAGGGTAGACGAAAATATCTGCTATATCTGTTCACACCCTAGGGTAGACGACAATGGACTGTTTTTTTTTGGGTCTCTTTGTGGGTAGGCTTTATAACCATGATCTAAATGCTTTTCACACACAATGTGCATCATTCACTTCCTTTGCATACACCTATGAAGGTGGCGTAGTGATGCCTAGTGGGATTTTCCCCTAGGTATTCATGAAAGCCTTCGCTCAAATCGTTAACTCACTTATTTAGTTATTTCATGTGAAGGCTTTATCCATCCATATAATCATACTAAAGAGTTGAGATTCTTACTATTTTAGTAAGAGCAATCTGTTCTAAATGACCATTCTTGTGAGAATTATAGACCTACCTCAAAACTTCTGCACTATCATAGGTAGAGCCAAACTAGTAAGAATATATCTAAGTACAAACCGATTAGGACAATGAAGAGCATGCCTTCTTATCCCCATTGAACTTAATCATTTACTGCATCATCATACATAAAATAAATTTTTTGCACAATCTCATATTTTTACCATTATAGGTTTAGCATCAACATTTTGAGACATAGAAGGCAAAGATTAGTGTTAAAAGGAAATGAGTCAGAATAAGAAAAAAAACAGGGGTATCAGCACAAATGGCAGTTCTGGATAAAGTGAAGATTATTGAAAATTCATTACCCAGAATGTTCCGAGAATCGATAGAGAACAAGCATGGAAAAATTTTGAACATGATCCATATACCAGTTCAATCTTCGGCCCTTGTTGCTTTACAGAAATTTTGGGATCCAGCACTCAGAAGCTTCACGTCACCTCATGCCCATCTAATCCTATTTTGATTGCGTTCAAATTTGATCTCGAGCAACTTTATACCATTCTCAACATGTTCATGACATTGGTTGTCTTAAATCTTTATGTATTGGCCTCAGTTCATATTGACATATTATGAATTTGTAGTTTAAAATCTCTAACTAATTCTGTGGCAGAACGAGAATCCTAATGAAATATATACTTGTGTTCATTTCCATTATGGTATTTGTTCTACTATAGGCATAATCATCGTGTTATGTTGATCAAGACTCTATATGTTGTCATCATAGTTGGAATAAGAATTAGGAAACATATATCCAAGATATGGAGTTCATAGTGTAAACAACACTTCTAGTGATTTTTGAAAGATTTGTGACAAACTTGGTCCTCGTGAATGATGAATTAGCTATTCATCATTCCTTGATACTTTTTACATATGATCTAAAGGTATCTAGTTACTTATCAAATGAAATCTAAGACTAGGGGACATAATTTGACAAGAGGGATAAAACGATCATTTTACTGTGTCAGTGAATGTCTATGAGGGTTCATAAACACAGGATTTGCAATTAAGCTACAAAAATTAGACATTGACTTCTTATCATTTTAGGTTTTTTAAGAGTGCAACCATGAATCTATGGTGGAGTGATTTCATGATTAATGAACTAGGTTTGTTTTAATGAGATTAAAATAACCCTAACTTCATTAGAGCTTGAAATCCTTATGTGCAAATAGATTCGCCATATAACTTTGTAGAATTTAGTCCATTTAAGTTAGGAGAACATTTTAAAATATATTTTTATGATGACATTTTGTGTTTCAGGGCTTGTCCTAATTAAGAAAAAAATTGTCTTGAATTGGACAAATTTTGTCTTAAGAACAAGGGTTGTTTTAAGTCAACAAGGTATGTCTTAGTCTAAGACATACTTGTCCTAAAGGAGACAAGGGTTATCTTGATTTGGACAAATATTTCTTAGTACTTGATATGTATTAGTATAAGAAATGCTTGTTTTAATTAAGATGGGAGTTATCTTAATTGCACAAGGAGATTTCTTACAACATAGTTTGTCTTAATTAAGACAAGATTTTTCCTATTTGGACAAAGGAATTTTTAACACATAGAATATCTTAGTTAAGACAAGTGTTGTCTAAATAAGGCAACCATTGTCTCGATTAAAAATTTGGAAGTCAAATTTAACATTTAAAATTTAAAAAATTGAATTTTGGTTTCAAAATTTTATATTTGAAATAAGTCAACCTCCAAAATCTCTTAGAGATTACAGCCAACCACTCTCTGGAAAGAAATGTGATTTGTTATAAATTCAATTTTGTATTATCTTAAGAAGTTAAGGTCAAAGTGGGATAGGATAAGGATTGTAAATAGTTATAAATCCTAGTTATCCTATACATAGTAGATTATGACCAACAACTCTTGGGAAACAAATGTGATTTGTTATAAATTCAATTTTGAATTATCCTAAGAAGTTATTGTCAAAGTGGGATAGGATAAGGATTGTAAATAGTTACAAGTCCTAGTTTTCCTATACATGGTAGGTGACCATGGTTAATAGGTTGTTAAATTTAAAATTCTATTTATGAATTTTAAATTCAAGCACACAAATTTTCGGCCAATGCGAGAGCTTCATTTTTTTTGTTTTGATTTTATTTTGGTTAAATAAAATAATGGAAAATCAAATAACATAAAGGTGATTTTTATTTGATATAACAAATCAAAATTCTCTAAGTAAGGTGGTGTCTACAAGGGGATTTTAGGGGTTTATTAGTTACAACCCAAAAACTTAGTCCTAGTGATATAAAAGCACTAGTAGGTAAGTGAGTAAAAGAGGCGTGTGAATTGAGAAGAAAGAGAGGTGTGTACCCTTAGAGAAAATACTAGGGAGTGCTACCCATATTCATTGCGAGAGAACCCTCCATAAAAGTCAAAGTTTGAGAGACTAGAGAGTGCCATCATAAGTCTATTGTTGTTATTCTCAACATAAGGGTGATTTTTTTTTATAACCAAATATATAGCAAACCTAAATTCTCTAAGCAAGGTGGCAGTAACAAGGGGATTTTAGGGGTTTGTTAGTTGTTTAACACAACCAAAAAACTTAGTCATAGTGTTGATATAAAACACTAGTAGGCACCCGGGAAAGAGGTATTAGAATTGAGAAGATAGAGAGGTGTGCACCCTTAAAGAAAATACTAGGGAGTTCCACCACCGTCTTTGTGAGAGAGCTCTCCATAGAAGTCAAGGTTTGAGAGACTAATGAGTGCCATTGATTACGCCCAAAAACACTACACAGTTATCACAGTATAGAATAGGGTGTCGATCCACTGGGAGACGAGGGAAATATACAAGAATATCACTTAAGAAGAAATAACAATGAAAAATTGATAAAGGAATAAGAAAGTAACAAGATTATCTAAAATGTGTAACTAAATGGAAGTGGAATATGGGTAAAGAAATAGCAAAGCTTTGGGCTTCCGTTGATTGGATTCAACACTTTGGTTCATGTTTCAACTCTATCATTACTCAATTAGAAGCACCAACTCCCTAATTGGAATATATAACAATGAAATCCCCTAAATTTCTCAATATCAAGTCTAGGGTTAAATCCCCCTTTTTTCAAACCATGAATTTCATATCTGAAAACCAAATCAATCAATGACCTATGTTAGAGAAGTAACAATTATGCAGCAAAAGACTATGTTCATAACACGAGAAACTTCTCTCTCGAGTCACTATTAAAATCCATAATCCTATAACTCATCATACCAAAATATCATTCAATATCTCAAAGTAATCCAAATAAATCAAATAGGGGATTCAACAAAAGATTTGTAAGCAATAACACTCAAAAGATAAATTGAAACATTATCTAAAGGTTTTCACCAATCAACTTCTACCTTAGCTACCTAAAACCTAGCCAACCATGTTTGTTGATAAGCTAAGCACTCCATGGATGACCATCTTCATCTTCAAAGGTTAGGGGAAGAGATCTTCAAGCCTTTCCAGTAGAAATCAGCTCTCCATATTCCTCTCTAATCTCCAAATCAAGAAAACCCTCTTTTCCTCTCCCAAAAAAGTCTCATTCTGATGTAAAAATATGTATTTTAAAGGACAGATCTACGCAAGGGCGCTACAGCACTGGTTTCTATTGCTGCTGCTCGGGGTCTTGGAAGAATTTCTGTAGAGCAAGGTGGAGTACTGCAAAGCTGTCTAGTGTGGGCTGCTATGCTAGCTCCTCCGACTTAGAGAGATTTGCCCATTTTTTTACTTTGGGGCACTACAGAGTTGGCTTTTCAGGGTTGTGGTGCTAAACTCTCTAATTTGCCTTATATTTCTTTACTTAGGACCCTGAAATTAATGCATAAAAATATTTAAAAGTTGATGATAGAGAATGAGAGCCAAGTACAAGAAAACACACTAAGTTCTATGATTTTTCTTCATTTTATGACACTTTTAACTCAATATTAAGGCATGTAGAGTGTATCTTCGAACACTCATCAGCCATCACAAGTCTATTATTGTTCTTCTCTCCTGGTCTACTACAGGTGCTTTGGTCTTAAGGAATTCTCAGAGAATATGTGGTCAACTTGTTTGGTGGAGAACCCATCACTCTCTCTCTATGACTACAAAGGTAAAATTCCTTCTCCTTTGACTTTATGTAACTCGTGTATGTATGCTTTTTTTGGTGTTTATTATTTTGCTACATTTTATGATTAGTGTGGTTTAATAAAAAATTTTAAAAAAACCATGCCTGCACCGATACCACCTAGGGCTAATTTAGAGATCCAACACAAGGTTTCTCGATGGGGGTCGATTACATAGACAAGAGAGAAGTATAAATTTTTGGAATCTTGGATGGAATGGGCTGTTGACCCCTGACCCAACAGGTCAAGTTCTGCCTTTCATGCTTACAGCTTAAAGCGCCAACTCTTCTTACATGTTAAAAAACTGCTTAGTGGCTTAGGAGTCTTAGTTCGTGCTTCGAAGCTAATGGACAAAGCCAAGGATCCAGATCTATACATATAAACCCAATTTGACTGGTGTAATTGAAGGAGGACTTTGATAACATTAACGGTAACATTCAATCAATATAGTAAAGATTTGAACTTTTAGGAGAAATCAATGTAGCAACACCCTTTCTTCGCATACTTCTAGGCCTGTACCGCCCGCATATCCATACCTTTAGGCACTAGGAATTTCTTAATCGATAGGTTTAGCAGTAAACTTATTTCTCCTTGAAGTAGTGACAAATTCTTAGTGTTTGCCATTAAGCTTGTTTCTCTTGTCATAGACATAAGCCTCCACTAAATTTTTCTTTATTTTAAGACACTTGTCCACATTTCAAAGTCGTCCTTGCCATTATAGTTTTTATACTCCTTTAGTTGATTCCTCTACCCCCCGGTTTGTTAGATCGATCACTTATCATATCACATTACTAGTTTCATTACCACTTGACACACTACACTTACGCAAGTATCTCTTTCCTAAGCTCAACAATTGTAGTGTCCTTCATCTCTTTCAATAAGAAATCAAATATATCTCACACCACGTCACATATTTCTCATTCATACTTACTCTCAACTCATCTTCTTTTTTACTCATATAATCTTCCCTTCTATCTTTTTCCTATCTTACCACTATATTACAAGTTATGCGCTTCCTATACTTTCAACCTTTTCATTCTCATTTTAATGTCCATGCTACCTACTAATCTCTTGTTCTAGTTTCCTTTTCTAACTCTTCATAGCTTTCCTTTCATTCCAAACATATTACTCTCTTTTCGAGTTCTTGTACTCATTTATCATTAACTACTCGCTCGTCCTCTATTTAAAATACCAACTTATTTCTTCTCATGCCCTCCATCTATGCCATGACATACCTTGATTCTCAAGGTGCCTTGCGTATGCCAACGGTAAAAGCTCATATTGGAATATAAATCCTTCATTAATTCCCATCATTATAGGTGGTCACAATGATCTGCATAAATTAAGCATTGACTCAGGCAATTAACTCTACACGCTCAAATAATTTCTTAGGTTTCACTGCGCTCTAAAGATAGGTCCTTAGTATTTCTTTCTATCTAGCATTTTCCTCACAACTCTAGTGCAAATCCATGATTTCTCTATACAATTCATGTGTGCATGTTCCTAGACTAGTTCAAATGAGCATAAGTAATCCCTTTACCTATACAAAGTGCTCGGATCCACAACTCATAGGTAAGGTCCCACTAATCAACTCACGATTCCAAATTGCATATATTAATTCTCACTCTCTTACTTTCCCATCTTAAGTTAAGCTCTGATACTAAATTTGTCACGCCCTAACCCCCAAGCCGTGACCAGTGATAAGATTGAGGTTCCTCGACCTACTAACCTAAGCAAACGTTACCATTCCATATACCTAACCATACCTGACACAACCATTCATAGCAATTCATAGATAATGAAGGTTTCTCATTAACACCAAATCTTATAAGAAATCATATTTCATACAACAATAAATTTTTGGTTACAATTTTACAACTTAAACTCTCTCTCTCATCCCAACTCCCTTCCTATTTGCAACTCTTGGAATCGGATGACATATGTGACTATATACTAAGTGGACCTACAAAATAAAACAAATTCCCCAAGAGGGGTGAGTTTCAAAAAGCTTAGTGAGAGAAAATAAGACAAAAAACAATCATATCTCATGCAATGCTTATATGCATGATCCTAAAGTGCTCAACCCTTACCTCTAACTTTCTTCTGCTATATTCTTTTGATATGTCATGATGAAAGCAATAATATGTTCCTTTTAAAAATTATGCAATTTTAAATTATCATTTTATGAAAATAGAAGTTCAAAGGCCAAAAAATGATGTCAGGTTCCAAAACCTCAACTAAAGTAATTGTAGCATAAAGAAATACGGGGATCCCATAGAGTTTCATGGAAGAACCTAAATGGTCTACCTCCAGGACCAACTCAACTAGAGGGGAAATAGATATCTCGCCTCAAGAACTCAACTTAATCAAAATGAGGCTCTATTGAAACTAACTCAACCAGGGATTATAAGAGTGATGGCTCTACATGTAGCCTTCGAGACTCAACTTAACCGAAGGAGAGTAGAGAGACCAAACCCTCTACCAAGACCCACTTAACCGAAAAAGGTTGTGACCTAAGTACACTTAGTCGTTTTACTACAAAAAAACTATAAATCCCAAAAACCATATTGATACGTATGTCCTCTCATATAAGAATAAACTATGGCTTCCATAAAGTCTATCCACTCAGAAGGAAATGATAATGATTCCCTTATTCAGATAAAATACTCATATAATTTCATGCACCCAATAAAATACCATTTCTCATAGTAGTGATCAATATAAATAAAATTTCAAATGTAGCGAAGAAAAAAAATATTAAACCAAAACACATGCATCGTGTCATGATTATACCATGCATCTAAGGCTCTCTCTCGTGAGTATCCTTACACAGACATTTCATATATATGTGTGTGTATGTGTGTGAGTCATGCCTCACTTAAGGTACGTACTAGCGTAGGAAACTATCATTAGTGTAGGATCCTATAAGCCACGCATATACATATGCATTTGCTAGATAAAAGAGAATAAAAGTATTAAACTAAGGTGCACAAGTAAGATGCAAAATAAATAAATTTTTACTGATAATTTGATAGAATGTCCCCTAAAATTTCAGCGAGCCTAAGTACAGCTTATCACACAATCATGGTGGACAAGCCTACCGTAAGATACAAAATTGACCTCCATGACTAAAACACAAAGAAATTTATAACACTTGTATATGTCACATCACAACAAAACTATGCAAATCCTAGACTAACTATCCAAGAACATCAAAGGTTGCTCTATTCGTCTTCTAGGAAAGCCTACTAAGCTTAAGTGGCAGGTTCTTGAGTAGCTTGAAGATTGTTGTGTAGAGGTACTACAACTTGATCTGAAATGTGGAAAAGGGGAAGGGTGAGTCATATAGACTCAATGAGTAGGAAATTTCTACCTAAGGGTACAAGTTTACACAAAAGGTAGTATGTTCTCATTTACAAGCTAAGATAAGTAAAAAAAACTAAAGTATCATACTATATGTAAAAATTTACATGTGAAAATTTATGGATAGGGAAATAAGTTTCTCAAACTCTATTAATACTAATGACTTTATTAGAAAAGGAAAAGCATGTTAGTAGCTTTAACACTCATATCAAACTATGAATTTTGCCAAAATGCATAAAAATGAAGTATAAGTAAAGAAGCAGTGCAACAATCTATGGTTAAACGTGTAAATTCCATATACTTATGCATGAAACAAATATGAATAAGGGGATGGATCCAATGCTCTTCACATAGGGAACACTGTAAAGTATACCTTTTCTAGAGTAGGCTCTACGGATGGGAAGAAACTATCTGGCATGTCCTCGTACCATCCTCCCTTATGCCTCCTGAATTATAATCCATGGACAATTCCATATGTGTTAGGTGCACTTACGGTTACACTATGGAAGATGCTGAAGGATCCACCCAAAAAGGGGTGTTCGTGTGTGTTGTCATATAAATCATTTGCATGTAAGTTAGCCATGTGAAAATAGGAACATAATGACACGAATGATATCAATGTCATATACATGAATATTGATAGTCATTTAAGAGCTCACATGTCAAGTACAAGCCATAAGCCTGTATAAAATGAAGAGAGGTAGCTTATGCCTTTGTAAATATGAGATATGCAAGAAAGGTATATACAAAACCAAAAATGTTTAATTTCCCTCTTTATGAACTAGTATGGTAAGAATTCAATAGCAAGACACTTTTAAAGATCAAAAGAGCATAATTAAATAAGAATGGTAGAAAATTGTCATAGGTAAGATAAGCATAGCCTCTAAGAAAAACTCATGTAACTTAAGGTGGAGAATTCCACTCACTATGGTAACTTTGAAATCTTAGTACACAAGCTCAAACCGGTTACTTGAATGGATCAAGAAGCTAAAGAAATCTCCACCCCTTAGTAGTTGGCCGAACACCCTAGAAAGAGTTTCTTGAGGAATTCTTCAATTCTAACACCATAATCATGATTAGGGATTGGAAATATAACAATTTTGTAAAAGAACAAGATGGAGATATGGCAAGAATCAAGAAGACATGGAGCTTAGGCACTCTTTCCATTCAATGACCTAGAATAACCTCTTTAAATCTAATTTAATGGAAGTAATTAATTCCTAAAATTAACCATAAATCATGTTTGGGGTCTTGAAATCACCCTTAACCAAATAGAGAAATTAGCCACGCATATTTATCATATTCGATAATACTTCCACCAAAGAAAACAAAGAGAAAAGGAAAAGATGGCTCAATGGTTGGAGATTGGCTATAGTAGTGTTCTCTTCTTCCAGCTATTGTACTTTTCCTTTTCCAACTAAGGTTCTCTGTTTCCCAAGTTTTTCCTTTGTTCTAGTTGCTCTTGGATAAAGTGAAGTCTCCCTTTCGTGTTCTATGCTGTTGTTTTATACCAGGACCTCCAACATGTTTTAGCTGCTCCCTTTGTGTTTTCTAGTCGTTGGTATATTTCTCTCAGTTTCTCGCTATTTCCAATAGATAAAGATATGTTCTTACGTGTTCTCTCGCTACTGGTTGTGTTCATATATTTTAATGTTGTTTGTACCCAACAGATGATGTTCGTCTCCTTCCAATAGATGTTCTCAACTTATCTCCCTATTTTGTTTCCAGTGGACGATGTAAGATGTAGGCACCCTCGACTGTTTCATGTGTAGAAGATGTTACCCAAACCTTCTTGAATTTTCTCTTTATGTTTCTCATTTTTTGCCTCTTCTTATTCTATCTAAATGTTCTCCTTACCCCTTGGTGTGAAGCTTTTTACCCTTGTTGCCATTAACTAATTCCTTTTTTCTCCTTGGCGAAGAACTTAATTTCCTCATCTTAAAATAATGCTAATTTTCCCCTGTTTGTCTCCATTTTAGTTGTTTGCTTCCAAAACTTCCAACCATGCAATCTAAGAGAAATTACTAAGCCAAAAATGAGGTCAATTAAGTGGTCAAAATTCACCCCTATACTAAGTGCATTTATGAACAAGTGAATTCCCTAAGGTATAGCATTCAGTTAAAGACTTTAGTATAAGGTGGTATTACAAGTTCTCCCCCGTAAAAGAATTCATCCTCTAATTCAATAAGTAAATTCAAAGAAAAGGTGAACTTACATACCAATAAGTAAGGATATCTTTCCTTCATATGGGCCTCCGATTCCCAATTTGGTTTTTCCTTTCCATGATGTTCCCATATAACTTTTTGATGGGAATGGCAACTGGCCACTCTTCATATGTTAGATGAGAATCTAATTCCACTGGTACCTATGGTAAGATATGAGCATTATTTGGAATATACTTCCTAAACATTGACACATGAAATACTGGGTGTATACCTGTTAGTACTTATGGCAATTTTAACTTGTATGCCACTACCTCAATTCGTTGTATAACTGGAAAAGGTCCAATGTATTGAGGAGTCAACTTATCTCTTTTGCCAAATTTCTTCACTGATTTTCAAGATATAGCATTTCTATTAGTCAGAAATATGTTCCATCACTTGTTTCATCTTATTGCATACAATTTCACCAAATTTATCCCTTCTTTCAATTGCTCTAATTCACTACCTAATGCCAATCATGTTTCTATTGAACATTCTATCATACATTCTAATACTCTAAAAGCCATTATTATTGCTCCATTAAGAAAATAAGTATTGCAAAATTGGGTCCAGAAGAAAAAAGAGACTTTGTTGCTGTCCACTTGTCTCTCAATGTTAGGTTAATAGGTGATTAAAGAGTTGTTAGTAGAAGAAAATGTGGAAGAAGGTAACAAAAAGGTGATCAATTGCATGAACTTTAGTCCTAATAATATTAGGTTGGGTGGATATGTAACAATTAAGAGGTATATGTGTTAGTAAATAGTAGGATTACCCATAACCTGAACAAGAATTTTATGGCTAGAGGGCTTAAACTGCAATTATAGCCTTTCAAACAATTGAAGGAGTGTATAGGTAGTGCAGAATTTTTGATGCTACTAGATATTCTTATTAATTCAAGGCCACATATTGTGCTGGATTTGTATATGATGGATGAGGTTGATATAGTTTTGGGGGTACAATAGGTGGAGAAATGGATGGGGCAAATAGTGTCTAATATAAGTTGCTCACTATTGATTTTACATTGGATAAGGAAATCTAACTTGGGGCTAAACCTTTGAGTTCTAAAACTCTCAAGAAAATAATTGTTACCCATAATCTAACATCACTTTATCTGTTACTAGTTGTGGCTACAAAAGAAGTTACACATACTAGTGATTTGCCATTATAAGTTATCAATGTTATTGAACAGTTCGATACAAGTTTTCCAAAAGCCCATATAATTGCCTTCAAAGAGGGAAGTATATCACAAGTACACTTGCTACTTGAATCCATACCTATGAATGTATGCTTATTCATCTTGATTTAGTGGTACCTAAACTTTAGATCCAGCTTTGAAAATACCCCAACTCCATGAAATTCATCTAAAATCTCATCTATAGTTGGGATGAGAAACTATCCTTAACTGTCATGCCATTGAGGGCCCAAAAATCCATGCAAAAGCGTTAATTATTGTCTTTCTTTTTAACTAGCAACACAAGAAAGGAAAAACAATTGTTGTTTCTAATAAAATCATAGCATATCTACTACAAGATTTTCTGTCTCAACCTTTTGAAAATACATACATACATTCATAAGGTAGCATTCAAAACCCACCAAGGACATTGTGAGTTTTTTGGTGATGCCATTTGGACACACTAATAGCCTTACTACCTTTCGAGTTACAATGAACAAGGTATTATAACCTTACAACAAGCACATTGTATGCCAAGATGTCCAAATGCTTTCTTGGTCATTCTAAAATTGAATATTTAGTTCATTTGGTGTTTGCACAAGGAATTTAGGTTGATCCTAAGAAAGTCTCTACTTAACTTTAGTGCCCTATATCTAAATCCATCAAGGAGATGGGGGTTTCCTAGGCCCGACAGGCTAATGCCTACATTGCTTTTGCCTTGATTGAACTTTTAAAGGACAACTTTGTATGGACTGATGAAGCTCGACAAGCATACTAATAGTTGAAAACCAAAATGGTAAAATCTTCAATGTTAGGTTTTTTAGATTGCACGAAAGTATTTATAGTTGAGATAAATGCCTTAAGCATATGTATAAGAGGTTTTCTCTCTCAAAATAATAACTTGGTGGCATATTTTAATAAAAAAACTCAATAAGATAATGGCTTTAGCTTTTGCATATATGGGAAAACTATATGCCATAACCTAAGCAGTGCATAGATGGAGATATTATGTCCTTGGCAAAAGATTTTTAATCAAGAATAATCACATAAGCCTTAAAGAATTGATAAATCAAGTCATCCAAACACCATAACAACAACATTATTGAGTAAAATGTTGGAGTTTGATCAATACTTTATTATTTACAAAACTAGTGCCTCTAATAAAATACCAAGTGCTTTGTCTAAAATTATGGAAGATAAAGAAGAAGAATCTACTATATTGTGTTCTCTCTCAATCATTAATTGTACTTTGTTTAAAGGTAAAAGGAGGGAGAATTTAAATGATGAGGAGTTATTACAACTGCAAGTTGAAATAAAAAGGAGGTGAATTACAAGTCAACTATACTTTTGAATATGGTATTATGTTTTATAAGGATGGAGTTAGATTGTCTGCAAATTTTGCATCCATACATGCAATTTTACAAGAGTTTCATTCTAGCTCATTGGGAGGACATGGTGAATTCCATAAAACTATTAAGGAACATTGAGGTGTTCCACTGACCTAGTGTCAGAAATACTGTCAAGAACTACTTTTATAATTGTCTAATATGTCAACAAACAAAATATATAACTTGTAAGCAATAAAGGTTGCTTCATCCTCTACCGATTTCTTTTAATCCTTGGGAAAAGGTTGTAATGGATTTGATTATGGATAAACTAGTATTAGCATTTTTGTTATTGTGAATAGATTTACAAAATGTGCCCATTTTGGGGGACTAAAGGAAGGCTGTATAGCTCAAACGATGGCTTATTCATTTGTTAATATAGTAGTTGAATTGCATGGATAACCAAAGCCATTGTTTCACATAAAGACCCTTGAGTTTTAATCAAGTTATGGAAAAGTTTGCTATATTGCAATAGCAATACTCTTTATTATAGTACTGCGTACTGTCCACAAACAGATGGTTAAACAGAGGTGCAAAAAATGTGTTTAGAGCTATACTTAAGAGGTTTTTTTTTATCAACCCAAATTTTGGCATTCATTGTTAATGTGTGCATAACTTTGGTATAATTATTCTTTTCACACTACCTTTGGTATGAGTCCCTTCCAAGCATTATATAGGAAGAATTCTTCCTCTATTCTTGGCTACATTCTAGGAACATATGCAGTGGATGCTATTAACTTCTAATTGACTAGTAGAGATTATTTGTTTAAGCAACTCAAATTTAACTTCAAAAGGTCAAAAAGGAGAATGCAGAATAGAGTATATGGCAACAAAAGTGATAAGAACTTTTCTGTTGAAGATCGATTTTAGTTAAACTACAAAATTAGATACACACAATAGTGGCTAAGAAGTTAAGTCACAAGCTATAAAGAATATACTTTAGGCCTTCCTGGATTGAGCAGAAGATATGTGTAGTTACCTATAAATAGTACTTACCTCTTGGCTCTGAAATATATCCATTTTTTGTCATGTTTCTATTTTAAAAGAGTTGATGCCAAAACATTTGCTAAACTTGCTAAAATACCATATGACTGTGTTGCTTAACATTGTTCCTACTACTATAAGGGATTCAAGAACTATAGACAGTGTTATGAGGGGCCTAAAGCTCAGGTTTTAGTTGACTAGGAAGGTATTTCTAGGGAATAAACCACATGGAAGGACACTAACAGCCTTCAAGAAGTATTTCCAATCCTCAACCTTGAGGAAAAGGCTTTATATGAAGTATTGTTATGGAAGTTGAAGCTACTAAGAAGAGTTTGGCAAAAGAGCAAGTGACAATAGGTAAAAGAATCTCTTGAAAATTTATAAAGACAAGGAGATAAATATGATAATTTATTAGGACACAATGAGTGGTAATAACTTACAAAGATCTAGTATTAAATATGTGACATTAACATATACACTCACACACTATTAACAAGTTAGTGCTAACACCTTATTTGTTACGAGCAAAAGAAGAAAATACTCTTACAATTAAATTCCAAATTATGTATATTAATCAAGAATGAATGCCTACAATGGCAGAGTAAGATTATAAGTTCTTCTTTGATTTGCAACTCAATAACAACAAAGGTACGACTAGCATGTCGTCAGCCTAAAATGATATTGTAATACCAATAAAAAAAATGTGTTAGAAGGCATATACCTTCTCAAATTCTTCAAAAATTGGAGACTCTAAATCCTTTTCCAAATAGGAGAAAAAAGAGATAAGAGAATTATGATAACAGTTCATATTTTCACAAAAAAAAAATTTTATACATGTGATTATTATATAGTAATTATTAGAGTAAAATTCTCCTCCCTCATCTCATAGATACTTTAATTACACGACCCTCCATTCTATTCTAAAAATATAACTTAGCTCTACTTAGCCTAACTTTGTTAGGAATATTTCACTAAGATTCTTTTTTGTTAAAAAACAAATTAGAAAATATAATGACAAAATGACCCTCAAACCCTAAATACTCTCACTGTCAACCAACCAAGACATTCCATGAAGATCACTACTTAGGAGGGAGACTAGAGTGAAGACCGACAAAACAATGATTCTTTTAATTTTCATCACACCTTATCGTCACTTTACTTCTTCCTTCCTATCTGATTTCATTCCCCTGGTTTTTTTATTGGCTTGCTCTATTTTTCTTATTGGGTGCTCATCGACTTATTACTAGCATATACTCTTTGGGTTGCTATGTTTTTCTCTATTCTTCAGTCAAAAATTTGTAGTCTTGTGGCTTTTTATTAGGAATGATAAGTAGGTGGTGAATTCATTGTTAGTCTCTGGTTCTCGATATCTCTTGCAAAATGAAGGCTCCACTTACAATGCCAAACTAGTTTAATGGCCAAATACGAATCACTAGTGGTGATTATGAGGCAAATGAATTAGAAAGCATAACATAACAACAATGTAATTGGTAGAATAAATGCAATCATATATAGCAAGGTGTTATATAAAAGAGTTGCATATGCCTAATTAAGTTCAATTTTATGCAGCATAACACTCTGCAATAAATATTGACCTTCAGTAAAGTGTCATATATATATAGACCAAATCTCCCTGGCATTCGATAATGACCAAAGTACTACAGGTTGCATAAAGCAACAATTCAAAAAAAATTGTCTACTGTTAATAAAGAGACATAAATTTAGCTATGGTCCTAAATAAAATAAATCAATATGTTTAATTATAACACCATGTGGCTTTGAAAGTCCATCCCTTTTAACCTTGGTCAATATAAAACTTTTGACAAAAATTCTAATAGGCTGATGTAGAATAAGTGGGCTAAGATTTCTCACTAAGAGAAGTATCCCTGCTTTTGTATGATTATTTAGAAGTTTATGTCCAATTAATCATTTTGACTATCTATGAAATTTCCCAATATATAAGACATTGTCAAAGAGAATTCAATTTCACTTGCCTTTGTGTATTTATACACCCTTATATTTCAACTTGCTTGTTCTTTTCCACCATTTATTCTTCAAGCTTATGTTCAAGCTTAAAGAACAAAGATGACTTTTCATTTCTGCACAAACTAGTTTATGGATATAGTCATAAAGTACTGCACTTGAACCTTGACATTATGTTTTCTTTTTTTTCCTAGCAGCTAAGAGGAAACTTCGACTAAATAAGATAAACTTTTTTTTTTATATGGTTATTAAATTCTCAAATAAACCTTTTGTCACCTAGAAGAAATAGAAAATCTGAGAAAACCAATTCCACCTTTACTTGGATGGCAGATAAATTGAAAAGGTAATTACAAGATGATACTAACATGAGCTATAACCTTATGGCTAATGAATTAAATACTAGATTTGGTGTTGCAGTCCATGTTATGTAGTTGTATAGGGCAAGAAGAAAAGGAAGGGAAAAGATTGAAGGTTGCCATGCTGAGAGTTACAAAAATATTCCTAGTATGCTGAATTATTATTAGAAAGAAATAAGGGTAGCATTGTCAATTTGAGTTACCATGACAAACCAACTTTGATAGTATCCCCTGTTTTCAAAAGAATTTTTGAGTGTTTGGATGCTTGTAGAAATGGGTTCTTGAAGGCTTGTTGGCCTTTCATGGGCTTGGATGGGTGACAATTAAAGGGACCTTATGGTGGAGTTTTATTGGCTGCTATTTCTCTATATGCAAATAATGGTTTAAATCATAAAATTAGATTATGTAGAACACTTGAGAATCCTTTATAAGATTCAGTAGCACAAGGGAATAATAGAACACAATGAAGTGTCTCTGGGGAACCAGAATTCAGCCTTAACTTTAGAGTTGCAAATGCAGTGAGAATATTTGCACAAAGAGTTGCTAGGGCTACCAAAAAACCATATCTGATTTAAACAAAAGATAAGCATATCTTTAAGCTAATGAGCAAGCATAGGGAATATTTTGGACCACTGCACATTTGACTTTTTTTTGTTTTATTTTGATTTTATTAATTGTAAAGTGGGTGGTGGGTAGGTTAGGGAGAATACTAAATGACTTTTGCGTAAGTTTTTGTATTTTTGGTACTCCCTACATTATGTTAGTGGCTGGCCAATATTAGTTTTTATTCACTTTTATTTATGAGTGACTAAATTCTATTTAAAAAAGGATGAAATTGTGAATAGAGTTTTGCATATGCATCCAACATGGATGATTTTGAGAGGTTGTTAGATGTTATCTATTTTAACAGTTGAGGCAAAAAACATTTCAATCTTTTTAAACTTTTATATTATAGTTCAACATCGTTCTTGCATATGAGAATATAAGAATCACATAATGGGAGCAAATCAATCTAGCTGAATGAGGGGATGCACCAAGAGCATCAATCAATTATAAATGCTCTGCTTCCTTTTAAAAATGGAATCTTTGGTTAAGCATAAATTATTCAGTTAAGTAACTAAAAAAGAAAAAGAGAAGGAAAGAAAAAGAGAGTATGAAAAGATAAAAATAGAAACAAAAACTAGCATTAGTGCATTATTGACTCACATTATAATTTCAAAAATACAAAAATATTAAATGGAAATAAGAAAGGTACAAATGAAAGTGCATCCACTAAGGCATGCATCGGGAAAGGTGGGGTAATGCATAGGACCTTCATGATCTTGTTGCTGATGGGACATACTTCATTAGATATAATACTAGTCTTAAATGAGGCGATGCGCCAAGAAAGGTGGGGTAATGCGTAGGGGAAATCGTCTCTTTCAGGTGAAAGGTTAAATAAATGAAAGAAAATTTGGATTTTAGTCATATTAAACAAAACTTAACATTTGACCAGAAGATAATGACAACTTAGTTAGTTTTAAATTTGTGTTTAGTTGTATCTTGTTTTTAATTTACATGGGAGAGATGTGTACATTTTCATACTAGAGGGGAGGGTTATGCAATTAAAACATTTTTCAAGAGAGGAGAGGGTTATGCAATTCAAGCATTTTTCAAGAGAGGAGAGGAGAGAATACTTTAGTCTAATTATTAAGCATATTGTCATACTACAAAAAGTAATGTGTTAGTTTGTACATACCTTCTCAAATTCTTCAAAGATTAAAGATTCTAAATCCTTTTCGAATCCCTACATATAAAAAAAATGTAATGATATTAGAATACAGATAATATGCATAAGAGATGAAGAAAAAACGTTGTACGAAAAAAATTGGATATATAAAAACACAATGACATTAGAATATGCATTAGAATATGCATGAGATAAGAAGGAAAAACGTCCTATGAAAAGATTAAGAGGGTGTGAAAATGATAATAGGAAAATCATGAAAACAATGCATGATTAAAACCTCCAAAATCCATATATATTAGTGTTTATACGTTTGTTTCAACTTCAAATTGCAAGCTAAGCTTTATCATGTTTTAATAGATGGAAATTTAATGGAGTTTTAATTTTAACATGATAATGCCAATTACTATATTTTAGATATTTATTAATTATTTTATATACATTGTAGATATTTAGTATTTATCGTATTTATAATATATATATATATA
>JASKGM010052148.1:0-19710 GCA_034509205.1 Ceratonia siliqua
TAATTATGTCCTCACTATTTAAGATAAGGTTGGCGATATTTATAGAAGCAGCAAAGTTTTGCCTATTAGGTGCCACTCACAAAGAAAGGCCACCTTAACTTCAAGCAACGGTAGAAATAAGATGTCCTTTATATTTGGGACAAATGGTGGCCCTACTGCAAGATAACTTCGGCTTCATGGCAAAATACATTAATAAATTATTGAAAGTGATACAACATCATCCATAACCACCTCTTAGAATATCTAGGATTGTTGTATATAATTCAAAATTTAAAATATTGTTACAGTAGAGTTGGGGTTTTACCTTTGAATACTTTGTATACATACATACATATATATATATATATATATATATATACTCATACAATCATTAAAATATCATTCTCCTTTTTCATCTCATTTGATTACTCCTTTATGGTATCAAAGCTAATCGCTTAACAGAAATTTTTTTTTTCCATGGCTAGTAATTTCGAATCTTTTGCTTTTCCACCTGTGATTGTTTCTCCCACCATTCATCACCCAGGTTCCACACTTATTTCTTTCACTTCCGCTCACCTTCCCCTCAAGCTTAATCAAACCAATTACTCTTCCTAGCGTACTCTTATTGATGCACTATTTCATGGACATGATCTCATGTCCTTTGTCACGCCCCAAATCATGGGCACGTGATTGGCATAAGAACCACCAATAAGATAGCATCCTACAAGCCTTCACATGTATATATGCACACACAATGACACAACACAAGACAGGACATTATGCAGGACCTTTTCCCAATACAAGACCCTGTACTATCTAATCCAATAGTCCAAAACCATGATTGTTGCTCCATTTGTCCAGGAATACCTGCAAATTAAACTAGAGGAAAAATAAGGATGGGGTGAGTCATAAACTCAATGAGATAAAAAACCTCTACCCAAAGGTACAAGTTTGAAAATAAAGATAATACATACTTCGATATGTTTATTACAACAAGAGTATATGAGGCATGTAAACATTGAATTTTAAATAGAGAAAATTGAAATCACATTAATATTATATCTTTACCAAAATATGAATCAAGTTGGAACTATCAAAGGAATTTAATCTAGTTTCAAGTCAATATTTGAGTTTTGTCCATAACAGAAATCAAATTATGATCACCCAGCAAGTTAAACCTTAACAAGATGAAATATTTATGAAAAAGAAATATGCTCAAACGGAATAAAATCAAGTCCAGAAGGATGAATCCATTGCCCCTTCACATGAAAAACTCTAATAGATACAGATATCACGTGGCAGATATTCATTTATGGAGCAGAGCTCCTAGTCAAATACAAATATCAGATAACAGATATTCCAATCCGGAGTCAAGCTCACGGATAGTGATATTCCATAACATAGTCCTTGCACATCCAGATAAGCTAGGTGTACCTAGGGTTTCTCTATGGAAGTAGCTAAAGGATTCATCCAAAATCAATTTTCATACATCACATAAATTCAATCACTCTTGTAAAACTGTCCATGAAAAGTAAGTATACTATGTTCGCATCAAAACATTAGTAAACTTCCATATAAGAATAAGAATTTAGTAACCATGTAAAAATAGGGACTTAACACCGTAAAATATGCTTGAGCAATTATAATAATTTAAAGTATAGTACATTCAATATAACTCAAAAGTACACATAAATCCTGAAAAGTAGCTCATGCATTGTGAATCTAAAATATACAGAAATGATATATACAAATAAAAAACATCTCATTAATCTCCTTGTAAACCAGTATGATGGGAGGTTTACAGCAATATTGCTTTCAGACATTAGAGAGCATAAGTATTGAGAAGCATAGATAATTATCTTAGATAAAAGAAATATAGTTTACAAAGGAAAACACGTGTATTCAAAGGTAGAAAATCCCACTCACCATGCTAACTTTGAACCTTAGAACCCATTACCAATATTCCTTAGGACATGGACACACCAACTAAGAATCAAGATTTGTCCTGCCTCTTGGAATATTCAGTTGAGGTTAAACACCTAGGGGGATTTTCTTGTGGGATTCCTTTAGTCTAATACCATAATCAAAATTGGAGTCAAAACTATATAAGCAAAGATAGAACTGACTTGAATTACAAACTAGAGTTAAGCAAACCTCTCTAAGTCATTTCATTAAACATCTTAAGAGAATCATGTACCAACACCTAATCCTTTAGCATTATCAAGAATGTCAATGCCTTATAGTTTCCATTTATTATGATCTTCAACAACCTAGGATTACTCAAGTCATATAAGAAGCAAAAGTAAGTCTAAAAGAACCATCAAATTGTGAAATCCGGAACCCAATTCCAAAATATGAAGACATAGATCCTTGGATTCGTAGCTTCCTTCAGATAAAAGCAAAAAAAGTAATTTAAATTCTAAAAACAATCTATGTGTCTTCAAACATCAAACATTTTATTCCACACAAGAGGAGAAGTGCCGAGAGAGTTAACTGACAAATCAGAAGGAACCCAAGAGTATTCTGGAGAGGTCCGTTGAGTTTTGGAAGGAGGTTGAATGAGTGGCTGGGAAATGAACAAGTCTCCTCCCCTACTTGATCGAAATTCTTGTGAAAATGAGGCTAGGTACATTGTTTTGCAACAGAATCACAGAAAACACATCTTGACAGTTTGGCTGAGAGGAGCTTGAAGAGGAAACTAAATCACTTACTCGGTCACACCAAGAAGAAGGTGAACCGAGAGTCTACTGCAGAGGGTAGAATCAAAGCATGTTCTACTGGAAAGAAATTATATGTCAGCTGGGGAAGACAGAAGCAAAAATAGACATTTCTGGAAAAGTAAAGCAAAGTCTTGGCTGGAGAGTTAGGTAAAATATTTCCATGAGTGGTTCTAAAGAAGGTCATGTAATTGACCTTAAGAAAGGCTGTAAATTTTTCTAAAGACATGTGCAACAAAATAATTCCTCTTAAAAAAAATCTAATTTGTGATAACACAATGGACAAAATTCTAGGACCATGTGGCTCTAAAAATATTTAAGGAGAATTTCTTAAAGATAGCTAGTAGGTTACCTAAAAACAAACATAATTTAACATGGATGAAATTTACTAAGAAAGTTGCTAGTTAGAAAAATTTTATAAAGAAAATGGGCATTACATCCTTCCTAGATGGGTCCAACCCATGTTTATGATCAACCATAATTTTGGATGGTATCACTCTCCCTAACCCATAATTTACCTTGTGGACTCATCAAGATATATTTCTTCTACATGCCATCACTGTGATGTGTATAAAGCTTCTGGGCTATATAGTTGCTGACTTTAGGAGGGTTCCATGTGTTATTATCGCAGTAAGAATTGACTAGGATTCATGCAGTTGTTAATCCATTAATGTGACCACTATGGATGATGCTTAGTCATTTAGTTTTGTTTCCATATCTTTAGTGGTTGGAGTTGTTAGTCAATCTCGCCACATATCATGTTTTATTGCCTGGGACCTTTTTGTATAAAGTTCTGAAACTCATGAATGAATGTTATATTGAAGTATTATCCAAAACTCCCTCTCACATTTCTCTCTTCTTCTTCTGAACTTTCTTTCTTCCTTTCCATTATTCTTCTTCATAAATTTGACACATAACAATTCTCTTTGAACCATATGTTCTAAATCTTCTTGGCAAGCCATCCATTGCCAAAGAAGCTTAGGATCACCTCAAAACTCTTTTTTCCAACCAATCCAGATCTCACCTCTTGTCTCGGAAGGAAAAACTTGCAACCATCACCCATGGTTCTCAAACTGTCAGTGCTTGTCTTCAGCAAATGAAAAATCTCGCAAATAAAATTGGCATCATCTCCCACCCAGTTGATGATTTGGACCTTGTCATTTATACTTTAAATGGTCTTGGTCCTGAATTTAAAGAGATAGCTAGTCCAATTAGAGCCAAAGACAATCTCATTACCTTTATGGAGCTAAGGGATAAACTTGTGGATTTTGAGACTTAAAAAATTAAAGATCACAAACCCAATCCATCCACCAAACCTCCACCTCTACTCCTCTTGTTTTTATAGGCAATAATACCTTATCATGGTCATCTAAAAACTAATGAAGTGTGGCTCATTCAAACATAGAAGCCAATTACCGATCAGTGGCATCTACCATAATTGAACTTGCTTGGTTAACCAACTTGCTCAAGGAACTTGGTATTACCCTTACTAAGACACCTATCATTTATTGTGATAATATTGGGGTTACATATCTTTGTTCAAATCCTATTTTCCACTCTTACATGAAACATATTGCACTAGATTATCACTTCATCAAGGAAAAAACTCAAGCCAATCAACTGTATATTTCTTATGTTTTCATAAAAGATCAATTAGCAAACATTTTTACCAAGCCACTGGCCACATCCATTTTTTGCAAACTCAGAGACAAGATTGGAGTTTCTAATGGGTTAACCATCTTGCAAAGGTGTGATAGAATATCATCCATAACAACCTCCTAGAATATCTAGGGTTGTTGTATATAATTCAAAAATAAAAATATTGTTATAGTAGGGTTAGGGTTTTACCTTTGAATAATTTGTATATCTATATATATACTCATACAACCAGTAAAATATCATTCTCATTTTTCATCTCATTTGATTACTCCTTTAGAAAGTACACTGTGAACCTGCAAAAATATTTAGCCAAAGAAAGCACATGTCCAAATTCTAAATTCCTTTTTGTTCATGATTTTATAATTATGCAAAACTCAAGTGTATGCTATCATGACATGTAATATAGAGTGAGTGAGTTATCATTCCCACGAGGAATTTTACTAATTCATTAAGTACTAAAATTATTTTCACCAATTTCAATCAAATCAATAATTAATGAGATTAATCTAATTGAACTAATGAAAGCAATTTTAATTATAAATGCTAGAAGACTAGAGATGAAAAGTTCACTAATTGGAAAAGCCCAGGACAATTCTTCCCCCACACTTCATCAAGCTTAATTCTCTTCCCAATAAATACAGTTAATGATCCCAATTACCAGTCAAGAGTTCTTAATTACCCCCAATTATCTCTTCCAAGACTAAATGGATATACCCCCAACTATAATTACCCTATATTCTTATGAGTAATCTCTTATCTAAGGATTCATTAAGTTCAATTCCCTAATTAATGATTGTATGTGTTGCACACGTATATTCATATCCTGTACAATTTCACTACTTCCGCTAAATGATCACACATCCCTCAATTCATGGAAAAACCCAAAATCCCTTTTCCAAAGCACATAGGATTCCCTAAATCAATCTAATCTATGGCCAATAGATTAAAAGCATTAAACACAAAATAAAATACGTAATTGAAGATAAAGACTGAAATTTAATGAGACTCAAATCAATTCAAAATTCCACGTGGGTTCTAAATTGTAATCCTAAAAGAATAATCTACTCCATTAAATGAGTTATAAACACAATAGTCAAAACTACAATCAACACTGAAAATCTAAAGGGAAGAAGCTAAGAGACTCATAAATAAAATGATAAGAAGCCTAAATGAATTCCAGATCTCTTATCTTCTTGCCTCTAAGACTCCTTAGCATCTATAGAATGTTGCCTTCAACTTAGCTCTCCTTTCTCCAGGTCAAAAGATCATTTTTCTGGTGAATTTACGACTATTTATAATAATTTAACGCATGCGAGCCGTAAACTTGAGTGCTGAAAAGTGTCCTAAAAATTAACTGCTAATGCCACGACTCTGAGGAGTGGGCATTGTAGCTCTGGGCTGTCGGGTCCTTGGGTGCTACGATCCCAGCTTCCTAGCACCGCGGCTCTAGCGTGTCATTGCGGCGCTGCGCTTTAGTTGATGGATGTTATATTTCCATATTCTCTAGCACTTTAGAGTATGAAAACATCATATTTTAGAGTTAAGACCTTCATGAAAGTTATAGATATATTTCGTATCTTTCCAACACACCTAATTTTGATAAATTTGGACTTCTATAACTCCATATATAAGCTAAACACTGATATAAGGTCTGAGTTGAAAATGTGTTTCTTGATAGCTGCTACTTCTGTTGTTACAACATTTGGCCCTTAAAACGAATGAATTGGGTTTCATAATCTTCATGAATTTTATTATCTTTCTTACAAGCCAAAGAACACCTTCAACCGAGGTCTGTAACTCTGATTATTACTCAAAATCCATACAGTGTTTGGGGTTGCTTAACTAACTCAACATGAATTTCATCTTTAAGCCTAACCCAAATGCTGCTTCTTCAAATCAGCCTCATTTCAAACTAAAATCACAATTAAACACCTGTAAAATATCAAGAATTCCTAAGGATTAAATATATGTAAAATTCGCCTGAAATTCTAGACAAATGAGGTAAAAACATACAAAACACTATGAAATAAAGCAATCAAGACTAAGTAAAAATGTGAAATAAATACCCTCATCAAATACCTCCAAACTTAAGTGTTTGCTTGTCCTCAAGCAAAATAAGACAAGAATTCATAATTCACTTTAGCAACCACATTTGCATGCCCAAGACAGGTTTCACAAATTGTCTCATGGATGCACACATTAGAGAGTCAAAGATAATTCGAAACATTATTTATCTTGAACTCTTAGTCTAAAATTACTTACGCCACTCAATACCTCTTGAAGTGTGTGTGTGCTACATCAATTAAGGATGCCACTTGGATTCATTCATAAACACTGAGTAAATCATGCAAGAATTCTTAAGCAAAGGTAGTAATATATCTCCATAAGCTTGTTTTTCATATCCCTCTCCACTAATGTAGGCAAGATACATTACCAAAGATCAAAAGGTCTTTATTAAGCTTGTAATGTAAGGCTAAGGTGAAGGTTATGACGAAAAGTTAAATTTAGGCTCATTCACCCTAAGCACATGAGTCTTTCTAGCTCTTTGATGTAAACCATACTTCTTTCTTCAACTACCACATTTTTCTTGTTTTCTTCAACATATATTTTTATTTTACCTTTTTTTTTCTTCGAGTCACTACCCCCAAACTTGTTTATTTTCATTTTGCACATGGGGTAAAAAAGTCTCTTTATTTCTTTTTTCATTCTCTCTTTTTGAGAAGCTTTGTCATAACTCCATCATTTCTCCATAATTCAATATGGCTCAATTGCATGTCTAAAATGCTCATATGCTTAAAGTGAGGGACAGAAATTGAAAAAATTATATCAACGCAAAGTTAAACATATGTGGTTAATCAAAGAAACTTAATTGGTCAATTAGGCACAAAAGGGTGACTAGAGAAATTTCTAATGTAAGGTTAGTTAGAAAGGCTCAACCAATCCAAAGATGGCCTAAATCATTTCTCTAATAATGCATTCATCTAGGATTTCACCTCAAGGGATAATCAAACTAGTTCTAGAAAATTTATAATGAAATCAAGCCAAAATTTACCGCATGTATATGACTTTCTTCTAAGTAATCAATGCCAAATTGATGCAAAGTGCAAAAAATATCAAGAAAGTACTAAGTGTATGCTTATAACTTTTAACCAATCATTCAATTAAGATAATATTCATCACAAGTCTTCAACTCTACTCAAATGGCATCAAATATCATTATTGACTAAGTACCTATACTTGAACATTCAATGTAATTGCAAAAAGCTACTTATGCATAAAAATGTGGCTCAAGCAAAAATTTTCCGCATCAGTACAAAAAACAAATTTTCTTTCTTTGAATGAGAAGCAACGAGAGTAGCAACATAGTTGTCCATCCACAACTTTATTAAAAACTGAAAAAAAAATAAAAACTAAATTAAAAAAATAATAATTCATAAAAAAATAAACACAAACAAAACACATAATAACATAAATTGCTTAGGTTGTCTCCCAAGAAATGCTTGGTTTATAGTCAACAGCCCGACTTTCTCAGTGCTTAGTTTGGTTTGGGCATGTTGGTGGATAGTATTCCACCAACCATGGATGATTTAGCATGATAATTCTCACTTGCATCAAGTTTTCCAAAATCATGCTTTGTCACCCAAGAAGAATGATCAAGAAAGTCCAAAAGGGAATTATCCACACAAACATTGTCAACACCATATTCTATTATCTTCTCTTCATAACATTTTTCAAATTCATTAGGGAAGTTCCACAGCTTTAAAAATTTTAAAAGTTACCTCCTGGACTTGAACTCTCATAGTAAGTTCTCCTTTTTCCACATCAATGAGAGTTCTACTGATGGCTAGGAATGGCCTCCCTAAGATGATTGGGACTGATTGGTCTTCCTCCATATCCAAAACTATAAAGTCCACAAAGAATATGAACTTATCTACTTTTACCAAAAAAATTTCCACAATTCCCTTAGGATAAGTGAATGATCTATCCGCTAGTTGCAAAGTTACATTCGTAGGCTTCGCTTTAGTCAACCCCAATTTTTGGTAAACTAATAACGGCATCAAGTTGATCTAGCTCCCAAGTCACACAATGCCTTACCAAAAAATTGGTTGCCTATTGTGCATGAAATGTTGAAACTTCTAGGGTCCTTAAGTTTATGAGGTAGTTTCTTTTGGAGGATAACACTACATTCCTCAGTGAGAGCTATTGTCTCATGGCCCTTTAATTTCTGCTTCCTAGACAATATTTTCTTCATGAACTTAACATAGATAGGCATTTGTTTCAAAGCATCTGGGAATCGAATATTGATATGAAGCTTTTAAAATACCTCCCAAAATTTAGAAAATTGTGCATCAAATTTATTTTTCTGAACTCTTTGAGGGAATGTTGGTGGAGGGGCAGTGGTTGTGATCTTATCTTTAGGTTTACCTTCAGACTCAATGTCAAGCTTTTGGTCATCACTCACTTTTAGTTCAGTTTCTTTCCCTCTAAATTCTTGAGATAATGCTAGTTTTCTCTCTACCTCAAGTAACATTGTATCACTCTTTAATGTTATTGCCTTGTAGTGCTCAATTGAGTCATTCCTAGGATTAATCTCTATGTTACTAGGCAAAGTTCCCTATGCTCTATTGTTCAAATTAGATGCCAACTGACTCAACTGAATCTCAAGATTTCTAATGGATGCACCCTGACTCTATAATTATGTTCTAGTTTCCTAAAGCTTATTTCTAGTTTTGGTCATGAATTAACTAGTGTTATTAGCCAATTGCATCATTGCTTCCTCCAATGAAGACTTCTTCTCTTGATTAGGTGCATGTGATACTGTCTGAGGCTAAAAACCTAGTGAATGGTTTGGCTTCATGCCCTGCGGTGCTCCTTAATTATTACCCCATGAGAAGTTTGGGTGGTTCCTATACCTCGGATTATAGTTACTCGAGTAGGTGTTATTTTGCTGTCGGTTGAAGTTACTAACATACTGTACCAACTCAAAACTCATAGTACACTGCTTACAAGAGTGGTTGCCCCCACATAACGCACAAATAACTAGAGCTGCTAAGGTAGCAACTTGAGCTGTTAAGTCTACATTGATGTCAATTTCATGAATTCCCGCTACCTTTCTAGTTATGGACCTCTCAATAGGCCATTGGTAATTATTGGCAGCCATCCCTTCCAGTAGGGGATATGCCTCATTCGGCTAAAAGTGCACCACCTGCTATGGAATTTATGTTGGACCTTAAGTAACCATTCAGCTTATTGTAGAATATTTTTATTTGTAGCCACTTTTGCAAACCATGCTTTGGGCATTTCTTCGAAAAGCCCTTAAATCTTTCTCAAACCTCATTTAATGTTTCTTGATCTAGTTGCTCGAATGAGGTGATTTCATTCCTTAATTTGGCTTTCCTAGCCAGTGGAAAATGTTTGGTCAAAAATTTTTAGGCTAAAACTTCCCATGAAATGATAGAGCTTATTGGTAAAGAGCCTAGCCAATCTTTTACTTTATCCTGTAGTGAGAAAGGGAAAAGCCTCAGTCTAATGGCTTTAGTAAAGACCCTGTTATTCTTGAAGTTGTCACACAAATCCTGGAAAGTCTTGATATGTTTATGTGGATCTTCATGTGCTAACCCTCCAAACTGTAGTGGTGTTTGAAGCATTTGAATAATCACCGGCTTGATTTCAAAATTATTTCCATTAATAGGTGGCCAGATAATACTTGACTGAGCTTCATCCAATTGAGGTACAAAGTAATCTTGAATATCCCTTTCTTCTGCTGGTACCAAATCTAATACATGTTATTGATTATATGCCATTGTTTGAACTCTCTATTTTTTGTTTCTTCTGCAAGTTCTTTCAATTTCTGGATTAAACAAGAGAGTGTCATTGCTTGTTACACAACGCATCCAACAATTTAGAGTACCTGAAAAATAAAAGAAGAGACTGAGTTAGAATCAAGAAATTAATCTTAATATTAACAAAAATGGTAAAATAGTTCATTGGCAAAGGTGCCAAAAACTTGTTCACGATTTTATAACTATGCAAAATACAAGTGCACACTATCATGAAAGTAATATAGAGTGAGTGAGTTATCGTTCCCACAAGGAACTATATTAATTCATTAAGTACTAAAATCATTTTCCCCAATTTTAATCAAACCACTAATTAATGAGATTAAGTTAATTGAAATAATTAAAGCAATCCTAATTATAAATGCTAGAAGACTAGAGATGAAAATTTCACTAATTGGAAAAGCCTAGGACTACAATTTTCCCCCCACACTTCCAAGCTTAATTCTCTCCCCAATAAATCCAGTTAATTATCCCAATTACCAGTCAAGAGTTCTTCATTATGCAAGTATCTCTTCCAAGACTAAATGGACATACCCCTAATTAGAATTACCATATATTCCTATGAGAAATCTTTGATTTAGGGATTCATTAAGTTCAATTCCCTAATTAATGACTATATGTGTTGCACATGTATATTCCTATCCTGTACAATTTCACTGCTTCTTCTAAATGATCACACATCCCTCAATTCATGGCAAAACGCCAAATCCCTTTTCCAAAGCACTTAGGGTTCCCTAAATCAATCTAATATATGGCCAGTAGATTAAGAGCATTAAACACATAATAGAATAAGTAATTGAAGATAAAAACTGAAATTTATTGAGACTCAAATCAATTAAAATTCCATGTGGGTTCTAAATTATAATCCTAGAACAAGAATCTGCTCCATTAAAGGAGTTCTAAACACTATGGTCAAAACTACAATCAACATTGAAAATCTAAAGGGAAGAAGTTAAGAAATTCAGAAATAAAATGATAAGAAGCCTAAATGAATTCCTGATCTCCTATCTTCTCGCCTCCAAGACTCCTTAGCTACTGTAGAATGTTGCCTCTAACTTAGCTCTCCTTTCTCTCGGTCAAAAGATCATTTTTGGTAAATTTATGGCTATTTATAAAAATTTAACTCATGCGAGCCGCTGCCTTGAGCTCTGGAAAGTGTCATGAAAATTAGCGCAAGTACTGCTGCTCTAGCCCCTCGGGTCCTTGGGTGCTGCTGTCCTAGCTTCTTAGCACCCCAGCTCTAGCACGTCATCACGGCGTTGCTGCTTCAGCTGATGGACGCTGCTGCATCATGTTCTCTAGCACGTTAGAGCATTCAAATGTCATATTTTTGAGTTAAGACCTCACCGAAGTTGTATATATATTTCTTAGCTTTCCAACACACCTAATTTTGATAAATTTGGACTTCTATAACTCCAGATACAAGCTAAAAACTAATACATGGTCTGAGCTGAAAATGTGTTTCTTGACAGCTTCTACTTCTGTTTTTGCAACATTTGGCCCTTAAAATGGACGAACTGGGTTTCATAATCTTCATGAATTTTCTTAGCTTTCTTAAAAGCTAAAGAACACCTTCAACCGAGGTCTGTAACTCTGATTATTACTCAAAATCCATATAGTGTTTGGGGTTGCTTAACCAGCTCAACATGAATTTCATCTTTAAGCCTAACCCAAATTATGCTTCTTCAAATCAGCCTCATTTCAACCTAAAATCACAATTAAACACCTACAAAATATCAAGAATTCCTAATGATTAAATATATGTAAAATCCACCAAAAATTTTAGACAAATGAGGCAAAAGCATATAAAACACTCTAAAATAAAGCAATTAAGATTAAGTAAATGTGTGGAATAAATACCCTCATCATTTTTTTAAAAACAAAAGTTTAGAATAAGGGAAGGTTACCATTTTCCAAGGTTAGAGAATGCAATAGGCTTCAGCGAAGACTTACAATGACACTTATAGATTACCTACCAAAAGTAGACTACTTAAAATTTTTAGTTACTTTAGTAATATAATTCTTTTTGTTTAGTAAAAGTGTATAGCTTTAACACTAATGGTGAATTAGATTTAAACTATACTATTATTTAAATAAAATTTTTGACACTTTGTGATCAGCACCACATTTTCTAATGATTCAAGAGTATAATCAATGAAATTTCATTTCCATAAAAGTCATTCAATGGAGAAAATTGATCCTTATATATATATGGGAATCAATTTACATTAGGTGTAAAACTTGTTACATTTTTTGAACCTTCCTCTTTGTAGTTCGGGTTCTGGTCTTTTTGAATTGGGTAAAACGGTTTAGCTGTAGCTAATATATAAATTTCTGGTTTGTATTAGAATTATTGTCTACACTTTTTTTCAATTTCCTTTCACAAATCCCTGACCGTTCTTTGTTAATCACCTTGCTATGAAGTCTGAAACCTTGAAGAGATCCCTTGTCTAACTGTAAAGAGAGAAGCTATTTTAGTGTTATAACTTTCAAATTTCAAGATGAAATTGGATGCATCAAGCTTCTTTAATGGCCGAGAATTTGAGATATAAAAAAGAGAAGGAGAAAATGGAAGTAGTAAGCCAACGCGGGTTAGCTCAGTTGGTCAAAAGGATCTAGCTTAAGCCTCTGCATCTTTCAGGTGCCAAGTTTGAGTCCCCCTATGATAAAATTAAAATATCCTGCTTGGTGGGCAACCCTCATCAAGGAGATCCCCCGGCTCTCAGGGACTAGTTGAGTAACTTCCGCTATAGACAAAGCACCAGATTAGTGCCATATGCTGATGTGGCAGGTAGTTAGAAATTGATTAGATAGTTAGACAGATGTCAGTTATGTAGATAACTACCATGATAGTTGTAATTCAGTCATGCTAATTTCTAGCTTATCTATATAATGTAAGGTACTGATCAGAATCAATCAACGAATCATTTCATCAACTCTGACTTCAATCTTTCTAAACTTTTTCTCTCTAGTTTTTGGTTTACTTGCTTTCTGTAGAATTCACTTCTTCTCCTTCTTGCATTTATCTCTTCTGCTAAACTCAACAATACCAACTTGTAAAAACTAATATCTTTGTGTGCTTAAATATTCAGTGCCTACCATGCCATGGAAGTCGACTGTTGGAAGCAAAGTTGAGGATGCTGTGGACATAGTTCACATAACAAATCCAAGTATGAAGGTTCATATCATGTCCAAAGTTTGGGTTCTGTAAATATGCAATACGATAAAGAAGCTACAATACTTATAGAACATGAAGGAAAAGTTACTGAGATTTATTGGTCTGGTTATTAGAATTAACTGAATTGCAAAACGCTACTAGTGTTGACTAGTAGCAAAACTTTATATGTATCTGTCATTTTGCTTCATCTTTCTCTTCCCTTATTTGTTATAGTCTCACTACTTTGTATTATACGGGATGGGTATTAATATATATATATATATATATATATATATATATATATATATATATTTAAGACTAGCTAGGTCCCTGGATCCAAATCCTTTCCTATAAATCAAAAAACTTCTCAAGCAATTTTTTAAGACAAAGGAAGTTCATGAGAGATAAAACAATGGTGGAGTTTGTAATTGAAGAGTAGAGTTAGGCAGTGAAGAACTCCCAGCAAAAAGTTGTAATTGATCCACAGTAGAACCAGCCCCAAAAAACCCAGGTTCATATCCATCTCCTTTGTTGTTGAAGGCATGGGGTGGTGCTGTCATCATGTTCATATTCCAATAAAAGTTTTTATTAGATTTAAGGTCTTTGGTGACTGAAGTGATATAGCAGTGGAGGTTGTTGTAATTAACGAGCAAGGCCTCCTGAAATAGAGTACAGCGGAGATGATAAGGTGTGGATAACACTCCAATCCTTTAGCCAACAATTAGAACAAGGATATTGTGCTTACAGTCAGGGACGGATCCAAGGTGGGGCCAAGGGGGGCATTGGCCCCCCACGTTTAAATCTTTCTGAACAACTCCTTAAAGCCATTGAAGAATCTCTCTCTGCAATTGTTGTTCTGTCCACAAAATATACTACATTTGCTTGGTGTTTGGATGAGCTACAAAAAATTGTTGAATCTAGAAAAATGTTTGATGAATTGGTTTTCCCAGTCTTCTGTGATGTAGAACCCTCTGATGTAAGGTACCAAGAGGGAAGATTTACCGAAGCTTTCAGAAAACATGAAAACATATATAAAGAAGGCAAAGACAAGGTTGACAGATGGAGACAAGCCTTAAGAAAAGTTGCCAATTTATCTGGATACCTATGAAAAAACATGGTAGTGAGGCATCTTTGGAAAACCTTTATGTAGAACCATTGCCTCATTACCATGTTTTCTTGTTGACAAATTTAACCTTTGAGACTATCTTCAGCTCTTCTCCAATAAACTCTGCATCGCTTCAATAATAATTCTTGAGTCCTAGATCATTGCCGCGGCATAAATCAAGAATCAATACATAGAATTTTAAGACATTGAGTACGAACAATATTGAAGGTTTGTAAACATAGAAGTGAATGATGTAATTGGGTTATAATGTACAAGGAAAAATATTAAAAAAATTCCCAGACCAAGTTATCAAAACAAAAAAATTTAATGAAGCTAAGAATGGCTAATAATAAACATGTAACTTAAGTAAAATCCCCACTTATAGAAACAAATAAAGTCCAACCACAACTTTTTACATAAATGTTGGAAAAAAAAACAGCAAATATTGGGGACTGAATTGAGAAAAGAATATGAGATATTGAATTTGGAAGAGAAATGGGGTTTAGGACTGAGGGCTTAGAAACTACTCAGACCTAAAACTATCATATTGATTGGCTGGTAAGACAAGCAAGAACCTTTCTAGGCTCAAAAATGTTTGTCTAGCAACTAAAAATCATTAATATACTAGCAAAATAACATAGAACATTTACTTACCACTAGCATTAAGGGGAAATTTTAAGGAAAAAAAAGCCGACGCACCCAGTGTGGACATTGACAAAAATAGAAAAAGTAATCATAAATTGTTGTATCTTTCCTTTAACATGTACGTAGTACTTTACGAAAAGTATTATTTCAAAGAAAAACGTTAATTTTCAATATGCAGGAGACCACGTATTTAATTTCATTTTCTAGATGCACACTCAGATTGAACACGAAGACATCATTTTTTTATGAACTTGGATCAATCTTTCAACATTAGAAAAAAAGAAGAACATAAAGTGAAGAAGAAAGAGGAAACAACATAAGAAAAAAATAAAAAGAACATAAAGACGCACCCATTTTGTTTATTATATTGTTTCTTTCTTTCTTCACTTTGTGTTCTTTTTATTTCTTTCTTATGTTGAAAGATTGATCCAATTAAGTTCATAAAAAAATCGTGTCTGAGTGTTAAGTCTGAGCGTGCTTCTAGGAAATAAAATTAAATACTTGGTGTTACGAGTCCCACATCAATTCTACAATTGTGAAATGGTACTTAAGTTTAAAAGGCACTCTCACCTAATAGGCTGTAAAGAATATTATGATTCTCACATCAGTTTCACAAATAATTATGAAATATTACTTAAGTCTAAGAGGCCCTGTCACCTAATAGGCTAGTCTTTCAGGTGGAGTTATCCTCTTGAGCTTAAGAATTAACATTGATGTTTTCATTGAAAATTGGTGTACTGTTGAATGGTGCTAAAAGTAGTACCATTCCACAATTGCTTGTGGAATCTATGTGAGACTCGGTAACACTTGGTCTCCAACATATTGAAAATTAACATTTTTCTTTGAAATAATATTAATTTCGTAAAGTATTAGATACTTTTTATGTTAAATTACTATTATTTTAAAGTATTTCTCTCCAACAAAAGAATTTAAAGTTATAAGCCTACAAGAACACTTCCTTTGAAAAAAGAGATCCCAACAGATCATTAAACAAGGGCATAAATAGTAAAAGTTCTCGCCAACTTGAATGTTTGAAGACCAATTTATCTAATGAATATGTCTAAATATGATATATCTCCAAGACTTGTTACCGCTCTAATTATTTTTGGTAAAAGAAATACACTTAATGAGTTAAACTGTTGCACTTTTAAAATATAAAGTGAGATGTGATACTTGTCTGACTAATCTTGTTTAGGCCCTTCTGATTAGTCCTAGAAGTACAGCCTAAGCATGAATAGGACTTAGCACAAACACCTTTTCTCTCGTCTGATATAATTTCAATTTCAGTTCCACCTGTGTTGTAAAGAAAGCAAATCTAGATTTAGACAGAGTAATGAACAATATTTACTTTCTTCCTTGCACTGTAACATATGAAGTAAAGTAATGAAAAATAATTTGTTTCTCCGCAACTACCTTTTAGTTGCATTTCTTGTACTACGAAAGACATACGATATCAATTTCTTTCAACAAAATCCCTTTTATTTTTCCCACCTCTTAGTGCAATACCACTAATTAGAAAGATGAAGCAATGCATACTCAGAATGATTTTTTAATTAATTTTAAAGTGCTTTAAGGAAAAAAAAAATATGCACAAAGGCTAGTCAATGAACAATGAAGGCATTTATGACTAGTTTTAATGCACTGAGACTAATTTGTAGGCAATTCCTATAAGCCATGTATGAATTTAGAACAACAGATCAAAATAAGATAGAGTGAGAGACGTAGCTTTACAGATCATTATGAACGATAAAGGTGAATAATACGTCGGCAAGTGGCCTAGGTCTTCCTTTCCATCTCTAATACTGAAAAAACAATTGCTGAGGTAAAATTCTGGAAGTGTTGCGTATTGCTATAAAATTTGTTTGGGTACATGCACATAACTTTTGACTAAGCTACTGGAACCTTTTTGAACGTTTAAACTAAAGGCTATACACGTGACTAATCTAAACTAAAATTGTAACAAATATTTGAAACTTAAATCTATAACAAATGTTTAAACTGTAAAAAGTCCTAAATAACAAATCCTAGAGTTTCTAGGCTTTATCACGCCCCCACAAGATGGCGAACCTATCAATAACGCCAATCTTGGTCTTGAGAGTGCAAAAAATGGAGGTAGGCAAGACTTTGGTGAGGATGTCGGTTAGCTGGTCTTTTGTGGAGACATGGGAGACACGCAGCTGTTTTTCTTGCACTCTTTCCCTAATAAAATGATAGTCTAAGGCTAAATGCTTCATGCGGGAATGAAAGACGAGATTAGCACATTAGTATGTGACTCGTATGTTATCACAGTAAATGATGGGCGATTCTGTTAAAGGGACACCAAGCTCTTTTGGAAGACCAAGACAAAGCATTGCAATTCTGCTATAGTATTTGCAACTGACTTATATTTAGCTTCAATACAAGAACGGGCCACACCTTGCTGTTTTTTGGAAGACCAAGACAAAGCATTGTGTCTCATTAAAATGATGGGAGCAGATGTTGATGTTCGGTCTGTGAGATCACCAGCCTAGTCGGAGTCGAAGTAAGCAAAGAGATGCAAATGATTGTGAGCCTTGAGGTATAAGCAGAAATGAAGAGTAATCTTTAAGTAGCTCAAGACTCGCTTAAGCGCAGTAAGATGAATGACTGTTGGTTTGTGCATAAATTGAGAAAGCTTATTCACTGCAAAACCAATATATGGACGAGTCAAGGACAAGTACTTGAGAGCTCCAATGATGCTTCTATATTTTGTGGGATTTGTGGGTGAGGAGCCATCATCAAGAGGCAAGGGAACCGAAGTGGACAAAGGAGTAGAAACTCCTTTGGCTCCATCCATTTTCGTCTTTTCTAGTAAATCTAATATGTACTTGCATTATTGTGTTAAAAACATGCCACCTGATTGTCGAATAAATTCCACTCCAAGAAAGTAGGAAGGAGAGCCTAGATCCTTCAAAGAAAACCTAAAAGCAAGAGCTTTGCAAAAAGATGAGATAAAATCTATGTGATTCCCAGTAAACAGTAGATTATCTACATAGATAGGAAAGTAGGCAATCACCAGAGGTTTATTATAGATAAATAAGAAACCATCAGAGAGAGAGTTTAATAACCATATGAGGGAAGAAATTGAGCCAGCTCCTTATACCAAGCCCATGGTGCTTGCTTTAAACCATATGAAGCATTTTGAAGCTTACATAAATATGAGGGATGAGTATTGTCACACCACAATTTTGGGCACGCGACCGGCATAAGAAACCAGCAATAAGATGGCAGGCTACAAGCCTTCACATGTACATATACATAACAATGACACAATATAAGACGATATGCAGGACCTTTAATCGACACAAGATCACATACGATCTAGTCAAACTGTTCAAGACTCTAGCTGTTGCTCCATTTGCCTCCCAAGAATACTTGCAATTTAAACTGGAGGGAAAAATAAGGGAGGGGTGAGTCACAGACTCAGTGAGATGGAAAACCTCTACCCGATGGTACAAGTTTGAAAATAAAGATAATACATACTTAGTTCTGTTTGTTATAAATAAGTGTATATGAAGTTATATAAATATCGAATATCAAGTAACAAACTGAGATAACATTAATATCAAATTTTTGTCCATAACAGAAATCAAATTATGATCATCAAGTAAGTCAGATTTTAACGTGACGCAATATTTATGAAAAAGAAATATTCTTAAACGGAATAAAACAAGTTCGGAAGGATGAATCCATTGCCTCTTCACATGAGGAACTCTAACAGATACAGATAACACGTAGCAAATATTTATTTTTGGAATAGAGCTTCTAGTTAGATACAGATATCAGATATTCCAGTCCGGAGCCAAGCTCACGAATGGCGATATTCCATAACATAATCCATGAACATTCAAATAAGCTAGGTGCACTTAAGGTTTCTCTATTAAAGTAGCTAAAGGATTCATCCAAAAACAATTTTCATAAATTACATAAATTTAATCACCCTTGTAAGAGTATCCATGAAAAATAAGTACATTATGTTCATATCAAAACATTTGTAAACTTCCATATAAGAATAAGAATTTAGTAACCATGTAAAAAAATAAGAACTTAACACTGTAAAATATGCATGAGCAATCGGAATCATTTAAAGTGTAGTACGTTCAATATAACTCAGAAGCATACATAAATCCTGAAAAGTATCTCATGCATTGTGAATCTAAAATATACAAAAATGACATGCATAAATTGAAAACACCCCATTAATCTCTTGTAAACTAGTATGACAAGAGGTTTATCTCAGTACTGCTTTCAGATATTAAAGAGCATAAATATTGAGAAGCATATATAATTATCTTAAATGAAATAAATATAGCTTACAAAGGAAACACATATATCCAAGGGTAGAAGAATCCCACTCACCTGTTACTTTTAAAACTGAAAAATTATCTTTACTAAATTATTGAAGTCATCAAGTTTGCCTTGGTACAATCCTAATTTATCCTGAACATAAATTCAATTACTTTAAGCAATAGTCATCAAGGTTAAAAGAAATCAACCATACAATAGAATCAAAAACTATACTTCCAAAACATAATTCCACTCTCTACTGTTATTTCACAACAAGGTTACCAAGTAATAATTACTAGTAAT